>JAOEGS010007868.1:0-106967 GCA_025447755.1 Corythornis vintsioides
ACCTCTGAGGTAGATCCCTGTGCAGTTCACCTCTGAGGCAGATCACTGTGCAGTTCACCTCTGAGGCAGATCCCTGTACCATTCACCTCTGAGGCAGATCCCTGTGCAGTTCACCTCTGAGGTAGATCCCTGTGCAGTTCACCTCTGAGGCAGATCACTGTGCAGTTCACCTCTGAGGCAGATCCCTGTGCAATGCAGTCAGGATTAAAACCATCTCACTGCACTGGCACTGCCATTGTGAACACAGGAGTGAGTCAGGTACAAGGGGCCTGAGAGAGGACACAGACACAGGACGGGGGGGTGCCAAGAATCACAGAATGTCAGGGGTTGGAAGGGACCTGGAAAGATCATCCAGTCCAACTCCCCTGCCGGAGCAGGATCACCCAGACCAAGTCACCCAGGAAAGGAGAAGGGGTCTAGAGGCAGGGAGGGGGTGAGGAGCGAGCGGGGGGCGCGATGCAGCCGCCGGGGAGGGCTGAGTTTTCCACGAGCTCGGCGAGAAAAACGATCGGCTGCTGCTATCCAGCCTGCACCTGCACAACATAATAAAGCCCATCACCTTCCTCCGCTGATTTCCTTCCAGGCCATTCTGCGGAGCGGAGCGGCGGATCGGCGCCCGCTGCGGCGCTTGGCGGGAGAGCCACAAATCACTCGCGGGGCATCCTCTGCTCCTCCTGCCCTCCCTGGGAGAGCTCCGTTCACCCGCCCTCCCGAAGCTGCACCCCTGGAGCGTCGCAACACCCCTATTCCCGGCTCTGGACCCTCCTTCCCTTCCTCTCCCCACCTCCCGGCACCTTCCCGGGTCCGCGCCGAGCCGGAACGGCTGCAATGGCCTTGCATGCGTTGCCTCTTGCTGTGCAGGTAAGTAATTTATTGATCCGTAAAGCACTCTGAGACGCTCTGGAAGGGATTATGTCATGCCAGTGCCGTGCAATAAAATAAAAAATGATGGATTTTTTGTGAACACGAGGGTGATTTAGGGTTTGTAGTTGGAAGTGTAGTTAAAGTACATTTTAAGTGGAAATCAAGGTGGGTAATGAATTATTCTCTGTTTTGAAGGGCTTCTGGGAGTTCATTTTTTTGGCTGCTCTGGGCACAAGGGCCGATCTGCTAATCACGCACCGGAGGACAACTATGGATCAGACGCCACCAGAACAGCGGGGACTCTGGGGCAGGACAGCGGAGGGCACGAAGACTCCGCCGAGAGAAATATTAATATGCATCGGTGTCATTAAGCTCAGCGTAAGGGGACGGCACAGGCCTCCTGGGAACACCCGGAGCTGGGAGACGCTCTGCCAATAACCACGCAGTGAGGAGATGCGATGCGATTAATTACACGAGTGCCGTGACCGTCGTGGAGAGGCCGGGACCGGGAAACCCACGAGAGCTTTAAGAAGACCCACCTTAGAGTCCGGCAGCAGAAACGGGACAAGGAGGGGTCATCGCCGCCATCGGAGAGGTGGAAAGAGGCGAGAGCAGGCGCAGTGAAGCGCCCGCTACCGCAGAATTGTTCTGGTTGGAAAAGATCATCGGACCTTCCAGATCCACCCATTACGTCCATCGCCCAGGAAGCAGCAAAAGCTTCCAGAGCAAAACCTAGAGCAACATCTCCCACCTAAAGTGACGCTCGTGAAACTGCAGAGGAGCCTTTCTGATGTTCTGAACTGCTGAATCCACATCGACCCAATTCGGCTTGCTTTGCAGAGCTCACTGAGACTTCACAAATAAAATCAAGTCAGACTTTGCACCGCAGCTCTGGCGCCTCCCAGGCAAAAATCTGTGATCGCACTGACCGACCAGATCCCGAAACATAATTGCAACAACTCGAAGTGGGATTTCCCAAACCAAGGGAGTGTTACATCCTCCCCTCAGCAATACAGCAGGAGATTTAAATCGTGCTCAGAACGGGCAGAGGAGGAGAGACGATTTCCCATGGCTCGCTCGGGATGAGATGAGGTCGCTGGGAAGTAAACCAGAGCGGTGTCGGTGAAGTCGTTAGCTAACCCTTCATTTAAACGTGAGGTGGTAGGATTGAACGTGACGCTTATTGTATGCTAATTAAACGTTTGAATAATTAACTGCACGAAGCAGATGAGACGCCCTTCTGGAGTCTGAGCAGATACCCTGTGAGGCTCTTACCCCAGTAGAGGAGGAACCCTTAAAAAGTCAGCGACTGCAGGTATATATTTGATATTATTTAACGGCCGCTGGCGCTCCAGATCCCTCTGCATTAAAACACCTTCGCCGTCAGCTGCCATCGCTGCGGAGAAATTTCTCCCGCTGAACGCGGGACGCAGATGGAGCTGTGTCCCTGTGGGAATGAATAAATAAATAAAGCTAAATAAATGCAAGCTTCCCAGGCGGGAACCCTCTCCTTGCGGGCAGTCCTTTTGTGTTCGGCATCTCTCTTGCTCAGAAGCGATTAAACATGGCAGCGTTGGCCAAGCTGCTCCAGTGACACGGCGCAGATTTCCCCAGAGGCGGGCTGGTGGTTTATTGATCTGATTTCTTTTTCACCGACACCCTCCCCTCCCGTCCTCGCCGTGACGATGGGGCAGGTCTCTGGGGCTGCTCTCCACCTCCACCCACGCAGGTGCCGGGGCCGTGCCCCCGGTTCGCCCGGGCTTGGCACCAGCTCGCACACGTGGAGTCCCTGGGACAGAAAGCAGCTTGCTTAAATATTTAACCAAACCATATGGCGCGTTACACGTTCGAGGGTGTTCAGTCAGGTGATGTATGTCTTTACGGATCCGAGCATATGCGCTTGCCTACACAGATCCATTCCCTGGCGCACAGACACCCTCCTGCCGCTGGCACAGACCGTAGCCCTGCTGTGCTTTCACCTCCAAACACCCGCCCCAGACCCAGCCCGGATGCAGAAGCTCACGCCCCCCACACATGCTCCCCTGCCACCTTCTACTGTCGTGACTTCCCCATCCACCTTCCAGGCGTGCGACGGCCGTTCCGCTTGCCTCTGCTTCCCTCTCCCCGACCCTGTGTCCCACCCCTCGGTGCAGCTGGGCTCCCCCGACACCACCCCCGGTTCCAGCCACGCATCAGGAAACAGGCCCCCGAGTATTAGGGGAGCATGAACACGGAGCAACCTCTCCACCAGACATGGGGAGACCTCAGATGAGCCTCCCCAAGCTGGGTGACTTTGAGGAGTAATTGCTTTTTTTTTTTTTTCCTTTTTCTTTTTCCTTAAGCACCCCCTTTCTATTTGGGAACCTGGAAACACATGCGGGACCTTTCCAGACTTGCACATCCTTTCTCGGGCAGAGCAGGTGCTTGCCCTGGCAGCAGCCTGCGAGCCAGCGGGCTCTCCCAGTAAGCCTGGCAGCTCCTTGCTTCCCCCGCACATAAAACATGCAAACTTCCATCTTTCAGCACGAGCAACATCTGCTCCAGATCAAAGGAAACAACAAAGAACAACCATAAAAGCGTCTCGAAGAAAGAAAAAGAGGGAGATTCGGGCTTGCGTTCTGCAGGCGATCTGTGATGTGCTCTGGCAGCTTCCTGAACATCAGGCTGCTGCTGCTCCCGCTCTTAATAACAGCCTCTTACTGCTGTCACCCACAGACCTCCCCGTGTCCTACGGAGCGACCCAGCCGGGGGGAGCGCCGGGTGCCCCAGCCCCGCTCGCTGTGAGTCAGACCCAGCCCTCGCTGCTGGGCCAGCGACGGAGTCCAAACCATCTGGGACCGGGTGTGAGGTGTGGACCCCGACGCTGGGCTCCCCATCCAACCTCTCCAGTTTGTAACCAGAGCAGTTTCCTCGGAGGAGGTACCGTGCTCTGGCTGTCGCAGTGCCAGGCACCTCCGTTGTGTCTTCTCCCTCTTTTGTGTTCAAAACCTTTCTGCTCTTTTAAGGGGAGAGCATTGAGAGACCTGCGCTTTTAATTACAGGTGCATTTCAACTGGCTTTGAAATCAGTTTGTGCCGCTCTGCCACAGCCGTAATTAACAGAGGGCTTCATCCTTCCATCAGGAGGCATGTCGAAGTCCACGGGGCTGTGAGGAAGGGCAAACGTGGCCTTAGAGCCTGCTCGGTGCCGACCCTGCCCCCCAGGTTTGAGGCGTTGCCCCGGCGTTGCCGAAGGACCCACCCCGGCTCCGCACAAACCCGGCGGCAGCCCAAGACGTGAAGAAAGCGTCCTGGAAACGAAGAGGACGTACATAACGACCTTAATAAGCAATTAATAAATAACTAATGACAATTGCTCGTTTTAAAGCAAGGCGTAATGAGATGTGTCACACGGCGCCGAGATGCGTCTAAATGATTTCCCAGGCAGGTACCGGCTCCCGTCGCAGCAAAGCTCTCCAGAGCTTGGAGGACGCCGAATTTTTTATGCCCGCCTCTGCAGCGGGTAATACGGCACCACGTCCTAATAACTCAGAGGAGGAGGGGGGGAAACAAGACGTTTCCAATCATTCATTAGTAAAGTATTTGTGAATGTGGGTATAATTCACGGCGTAAGCAGCAGGGTTTCTGCAGATAAACTTTATAGCTAAGTGCCAAAAGGGAGCCCAATCTGATTCCACTTACGACAGCATAAATCAGCAACGCTCCTACCGCGGGCGACGGATACGCCGGAATAAATGTGGCACGGAAGGAGAGGCAGGTCCCTGGAACGAGGAGTCTTTCCTGACTTTCAGATGAGTCCACGCCACCAACCTGTATCCAGGTTGCCGCTGCATTAAGGAGCGGGGATGCTGCTTTCGGTCTACTACTTCATTTTCCTCTTTCAAGAAACACCCCACCACGCCCAGTAGCCTAAAGAACCCCGTAAAGATGCAGGACTAAAGTTTTTGGATTGCTAACCGTGAGGAAATGCAGACGAGTGCGGATGGCCTGACGTTTCAGCTCCCTGTCTAGACAGAGCTCATTTTCAGCTCCACACCTGCCGCGCGGAGCAAGGATCTGGTTTCCAGTCTTTGCACCTCGAGCCGCCTGGGATTCCCCAGCGAGTCAAGCAACGCCTCGGGGAAAGGCAGAAAATTGAAGGATCTCGAAACCTCAAGACACTCGTGTCACCTTTCTGGTGTTATTACCCACTGTTATTATTAACCACCTCCACGGTGGCTGTCACACTGACAGCGACTCCGTCTCACCCTGCTCAGTGTCCCCGGCTCTGCCCCTCTCATCCCACCTGGTGCTGGTGGAGGGTCCGTGAGAACCTCCCCCGGGTGAAGCGCCTGTGTGGGGATGAGCCGCAGCGTGTCGAGGGTGCCTGAGAAAGTTTGAACATGACTTCTTGTTAATACAAAGCTTGTCAAACCCATCACCTAGAAATGCTGAATGTCTTTATTAGATTCTTTTATCTCCCCTCGAGATCGGAGGGACACGACGAGATGATTCTCGGCGGAGATGTCATCATCCAGAAACTAATTAAAGGCTGCGCGGGAAGTCGGGCCACGCACACTCCAGAGAACAAAACGCATTAGCAACCCGAGTTGAGAAAAATATTACAAGTGAACTTCAGACCAGAAAGGGCGAGCTGGGGATTTGACAACAGCTCTTCTCTCCCTGTAATTCCTCCTCCTCATCCCCACACTCCCTCATCCTCGATAGCTCTCCCCCGGCAGAAGCAAGTCACCTGGGACCTCGGGGCTGTCTGTGACCAGCCCCTGCACCGTCATCTCCCGAGGGATGCAGGATGACTTTGGATCCTTTCCTCCACCAGGTCACACCCTGAGAGAAAATCATTCTTTAGGGAGTGTATTTTTTCTTGCATGTTAGGAAAGCCTCCTTGCTGCAGGTCAATAAGCTTCAGAGAAGGCCGGCTGGACGCCTGCACCACTCCCCGCTCTGCCGGATTAGTCCTGGACAAAACACTGGGTCTCTTCGGGTTTCACCTCTCTTTATCAACACACAGGCAAATAATTCTCTTCCTTGCAGGCTTATTAAAAGGACAACAGCATGGTTGAATGGTAAGAAACAGGAACCTGTGGTGACCAGAACTGTAGGTGCAGACGTCTGTGCACGGGGACAGTGCTACTGGCCACGTCCTATCCGCATCTAGGGTCACGTAAGTCACACCTTTCAGATCATCCAGTCCAAATATTAAACCAGCACTGCCAGGGCACCACTAAACCATGTCCCTCAGCACCTGATCTCCTGAGCGGCCTGGGACAGGTCTGGACAACCCTTGCAAAAAAGAAACTGTTCCTCAAGTCTGACCTAAATCTGCCCTGGTGCAATTTGAGGCCTTTCCTCTTGTCCTGTCACTTGCTCCTTGGCAGCAGAGTCTCCCGTCAGGGAGCTGTGGGGAGCCAGAAGGTCTCCCCCGAGCCTCCCTTTATCCAGGCTGAACGAGCCCAGGTCCCTCAGCTGCTCCTCACAAGTCTTCCGCTCTACATATCACTCATCTGGTCCATCAGCACACTTTGTCCTGCTCGACTCGGCAGGAAACCTCATCTCCTTTACCTCAAACCAGTCGAGGGCAAAGAACCATGCCCTGCACAGGTCCTGCTCCTGGAGAATGGGGGGTGCGTGCGTCTCCCCGTGTACCCCCGGCTCTCTCTCTGTGAGGAGAGGGCGTCGTGGGCAGGGCTCAGCACGTCAAACCAGCCCTGCACTGCTTCTTCCTCCGAAGGGACCCATTGGGAACAAAGGAGCTCACACATCCTTCCCGAAGATAAATCAGATGCTCTAATGCAGCCGCATCTCCAATGAATATAGGGCAGGTGTCTCTGAAGTGAAGTATTAGTTAAAATGATGCTCTTTAAATTACATTTCGGCTATTTCAGGCAGACAGGTTGTGTGTGGGTTGGGCGCTTTTTTTTTATGATCTATCTAGAGGCTTAAAAAGACACGGAGAGAAATAAATCTCCCTTCCATTAAAAACACACTTCGCTCTTGCATATTTGTTCTTATCTCCGCGCTCTCGCGCTCCCTCTTCCCCCGGCTGGAGCACAAAGTGAATGTTTATGATTACGCTTTCCACACCGACGCTAATCTAATTCGAGGAGCGGCTCGCCCGCCCTGGCAGAGGATGAGCTGCTCGGCCCCAAATGCTGCCACGGACACCAGGCAAAAAAAAAAGACGAGGTCGGGGGTTGTTTTTTTACTTCGAAACCCACCGAGATTCGTGGTGTTAACGTGGAACCGAGTGAGAGCTCGGAGTTGTGATTAAATGGCAAGTGAAGTCTCTTTGGATCTTCGGCGTTTATCTGTGTCCTTTTCATCTCTGTTTATCTAAACGTTTACATCCCTTCTCCTTTCTGATGTCTTGGCTACCCCTGGACTTCACTGCAGTAGAGGCTGCACCAATGTGTCACAAAAATACAGCCTCCGCCCCACGGGCGTGTGACAAAGGAGAGAGCAGATGAACGCAGGCTCCATCCTCAGCCCTCCCGGCCACCGCTGCCTGACCATTAGGCACTGCACTGGCACCGAGCTTAGAGGAGGGGCACGATGGGGAGCCAAGAGGAGGGTGCAGGGTGTTGTCCTCATCAGTGCAGGCAGCAGGTTTCAAAGTATCTCTAACATCACAGGTGACAGCACCGCTTGTCCCCGAGCAGCCCCTTTCCTCCCAAGCCCTTGGCGCGCTGAGCTCCGGCCCTGGAAGGTTCCTCCTCGTGCTTCAAGCCAGAGCCTTTACTGCCGGTTGGGTTTCCTCCTGTGTTTGCCTTTGACTCCGGTGAAGAATTAATGGATCAAGCAGGGAGCATGGCCCTATTATTCTCTGATTAGGTGGTCTGGAAGCCGCTGCTTATGACGAGACCCTTTGTTCGTCTGCTTATAAAGCGGGAGGCCAGCAAAGCCCAGCAGTTCAAAATGAACCATAGGTGAGGTGATTTCTGCTTCCGGATGCTGCTGCTCCTCCTGTCCCCATGGGAACACATCTCTTCGCTCAAGACCTGTGAACCCATCTGTTGCTCTGGTGGAGGCAAACACTCCTTCCCAAAGCTGCCCTGGTCTGCTCCCTTTCTTCACACAGCCCCGCTCTGGCAGGCTCTCCTCCTCGGGCTCCAGGAGCCATCTATCCGTCCTCGCTCCTCCCGTGGAGTACTTCTGATCCACAGCAGTTCGTCAGCATCCGCCCTGCCCCAGACCCGGGGGACCAGCCCAAGGCTTGGCCAAAGCTGCTGGGAACAAGCAGGAGAGCAAATACCGACGGTTCGGAGTTTGCGTGGTGATGGACATCATCCTTCCCATGCTTTCAAATGTCCTTGGAAGAGAAGTCTTAGCACCGCAAGGATTAGCTCTCGGAAATTCCCAGGTATTGCCAACCGGCTGCATGAGGCCAGAGCGCTGTAGTTCAAATCCAGTCTCCAAGCTGCAGAGAGCTCAGCAGGGTACCTGTGTACACAGAGGGGCACTTCCAATTTCATAGCCGAATTCCAACCGAAACGGGAGACGCTTGACGGAGTTAAAAGGGAAGGAAAAGGAGGCAGCGATGTCACCGCAAGGCAGGGCCGTCAGCCCGCCCGGAGTCCACGGGGGCTGTTCTCCTTTCCCATTAGGACTGCTCCTCCGCTTCCCAGTCCTCCTAAATAAAGCCCTCGAGCCTTCTTCTTGACTGCCGAGAACACCAGAAAAGCCGTGGGTAGTTCTCTTCCCCCGGAGTATCCTCTAATTCCCCTATTTGTCTTTCTAATACCCAGCCTCAACAGCTGCACTGACTATTCCCCATGTGCTCCTGCTTTTCAAGGAAGGTCTGGTTTCACTCCCTTCCTTCCTTCCTTCCTTCCTTCCTTCCTTCCTTCCTTCCTTCCTTCCTATCCCTCTTTCTCCTCCCATTTCATCATTTTGTGAGGCTCTTTATCCAGTTTCATTCCTTTCCTCTTTCCTTTTCCTTTTTAAATCCTGCGGTTCTGCAATTCAAAATCATTACTGTTTTTAACTTGGCTTGAGCCTCTTTAATTAAGTTACTTTCCATTATTTTTTATCTAGTCCATTTGTCTACATCCCCCGCACCCTCCCTCATCCTTCCTCTCCTCCCCAAGGCAGGCTGGGTATGAAATCTTACATTTCCATTTGGCTAACAATCACTTTGAATTTTTAAATGCTATTAAATTGGATCACACCGGTCACTGGACTGGAGTTGTCGAGCTGTGATATTTACTCGCGCCAGTCAAAGGGAAATGAAATTGCGGCGGTGCGGGGGAGCGGGGGGGAGGCGATGGGGGAGAGCAGATTTATTCTGCCCTCGGTACTTGCAAACAGGCACAATCCCTTTGGATTTTTTTCTAGCGAGTTCAAAGGAAACTCTTACGCTCAACCATGAATGTATTGTAATGTCTTTAATAAATCAATTACTTGTTGGCAGGGAAGTGTCACTGCATCTCCCAATCCTTGTAATCACCTCGGCCTCGCTGTGTTTTAAGTGCCGGAAAAGCAGGGAGGTAGACGGGAGCCAAAAGAAGCGTCGTCGGAGGGCAAACCAGAACAGGGCTTGCCAGAGGAGGCAGAAAGATGCAGAAAGAGATTTGCATCGTGCAAAAACCCCCACCCGCCCAGCGCTCCCCTGCGCTGGAATAAAGACATCACGGAGCTGGAAGGAGCCTGCAGCGCTGCATGGGGCTCACCCTCCGCAGGGCAGCTCCCTGGGGACTAGAGTTTGGGAGGGAGCACCCCAGGAACCCCAAGTGTGAAGCCCGGGGTGACCGGAGCGGGAGATCTGCGAAGCAGCGTTTTTCCGCCCCCCGGTGTCGCTCTCCTGCCTTTGGGAAGGGGCTGGCATTTCCATTCTGCTAAAAGAGGCTGTTTTCCCCACTCGAAAATTTGCTAAGAAGAAAGAGAGCAGGATTTGATTACAAAGCAGTCCTGGCCAAATCCAGCTCCTCCTCCTCTCTCTCTGTTGACAATATCCTCCCCTCCACAACAACAATCATCGGAGCACCAACAGACAACAAAGCTTTTCAGAAAGTAATGAACTCCGGTCAGAGCCAAGGCAGGAAGGGTTTAATGTTCGGCTCAGAAAGCTTGGTGAGGCCATCAATTATATAGCCCTGCTGCTGAAGGAGCAAAAAAATACAGTATTTCAGACAGGCTCAGCCAAAAAGAAGAGATAGGGAAGGAAAACACTGTGAGAGAGATTTAATTCCACGAGCAGAGAAAAGTGTTTGCAAAAGAGGAGGAGGATCAAAGGCTGAAGATCTTGGGCTGACTGCGAGGAGGAGGGATTACAAGGAGGGCAAACCACGGAGAAGACATCTCTGTTGATTTCTCAAAGCTGGTCTGGGCGAGGATGGCCCTGGGTGCAAATCGGGGAGGCAGTTCACCCTAAGGCCTGGGTGAGGTGGATTGTGACCTCTTCTTCTCATCTCATGCGGGGCGGCAAGGCAGGATGGGGTCCGTGACCTTCCCTGCCTTTGTCCCAGCCTTGCACTAGGTGCTACTGGAGGAGAAGAGAAGAACCCAGAGGGTTCCTCTGGGCATCTCTGCCAGCGTGACGGGACCAGCAACCCAGCCATGAATGGTAAGCACGAGTCCAGCTTGAGCAACGAGACCTTCCTGTTTCTCGCCTGCACCCTGTGGGGCCCTGCTGTCAGGATTTTCCAGAGATCCAACCTGGGACTAATGAACTAAGCCATCTCATTTCCAAGGGACGGGCAGAGGGCTCAGCGCTATCCTGCACCACCAGCTTCTCAGACAGACAACCAGCCAGACCCAGGGAACCCAAATTATAAGCCTGTCGAGTTCCTATTTCCACATCTTTTCTGCAGACCTCATATCCACTCTTTTCTGAAGGTCCCTGCCTTTTTAATTCTCCATTTCCCCTTCCTTTTTCTCCCCTTCCTCCTTTGCCAAGTCTCTTTCTCCTCTGTCGCAGCACCAGAACAGACCAGAAAACTAGATCACGACTCTCCCCATGTTTCAACGCTCCTCTCCTCCTCCAACCTTCAACCTCTCCTTCAAGACCAAAGCAAAACCAATGCAGAAACCAACACATTTCCCCCCGGCCCTCCCCTTCATTCTCTCAGGAGCTCAGAGCCCCCCTCCTGTCCATCCTTAAGCTGGTGGATATTTGCTGGAGGTTTTCTACCAGCCGGTGCCAGCGGCGGGGCCAGCCTGGCTCTTCGGCAGCTGTTCTCTTGGCCTCTCCTTTATCTCCATCATTGTGTTCACATCTGCTTCCCCCTCTGCCTCTTTCCCTGCCGCTGGGAGCCTGGTTTTAAATCACTGCTCAGCACGCCGGCTGCCAGGCGCGGGTTTCGTGCCGCCCAGCATGCCCCGTTTGGATGGGGATCCAAAAGCTGTTTGCAAGCCTCCCTCTCTCTGCCTTTTTTATTTATTTTTTCTTTCTCTTTTCTTTTTTTTTTTCCTTTTTCCCCCATCCTCCCAAACCTGCCAGAGCTGCCACACTGCTTTCCCCTCCTCCCTTTTGGCCGGGGAGTTATCTTGGCTCTGGAAAGATGTTCAGACACCTGGTTGCTGGCAGCGTGGGGCTTTGGCAGCGGCCGGCCGCGTGCGGCTCTCCGATAGGGAAGGGGAGGCGAGCGGGGCGCAGCCGGAGCTGGTCAGCGTGACCCACCTCGGCTACCGGGGCTGTGGCAGTGGCCACCCCTCCTGCCCGGCCGCTGGCTTTCTGGAGCCCGGCGCTGGCGGCGGTCCCACCGCCCGCGTCCCTCTGGCTTTGCCGGAGGTTTTGGCCGAGGCCGACTTCTGGTTTCGCTGGGGATTTGTAGTGCAGAAAAGCACAGATTTGTAGAGCATGGCCCGGGAGCTGCCTTTTAAGAGATGCATTTAGGACAAGACATCGCCATCTGCGGCTCCTTCCCCGGCAGAGAGCGCGGATCCAGAGCATGGCACTGTTGGCAGCGCGAGGCAGCAAAAACCCGAGGGAGCGGCCCGAGCGTGGCACACGGAAGGGCGTCTTGCTGCTGCTTTGCCACAACGTGGCTCCAGGCTAAATTCCCTGTGCTACCAAAAAAAAAAAAATTAAAAAAAAAGGGCCATCTTCTTCCCTCTGCCAATAACATCCAAACCTCCATGAAAAGCCTGGCTGATGCCTGCCCGGCCTCCTTTCACCCGTCATCTGTGCAGGATTGCAAGCCAGGATCCCCGCGGATGCCACTTTGACTGCAAAGTCTGCACCAAAGAGATCAAACTCCCCTGGGAAGAGCTTCCCGCTTGCCCTATCCAAGTTCCCGAGCCTCTGCAACAGGCTTTTGCTTCTGCACTCACCTCCGGGACGACTGGCTGGAGGAATCGGTGCTAAAGGCCAAATAGAAGATGCCAGATTAAAGTATCAATTCCGAATTTATGCTCTGGACTTAAGGTTTAATAATGCAACAGAAAATCAATATTTAATAAAGCAAATGATGGAGAAAAACAGTGTATGGAAGATGAGCTGCTGATCGTGTTTTCAAACATGCAACTCTCGGAGGAGCCGCTTTGGCAGGATGGCCACAGTACCAGATTGCCACAAAGAGCTGGCACGCAGGACGTCCCAGGTCCCACTGATTCCAGCTCCTGTGTCAAGGGGGCTCACGGGCCTTTTATTGAAGGACAAACAAGGAATTACTGCGGTGGTCAGAGTCCAAATACCCATGGAGAGAGTTCAAATGCTGACGCACGAGGGGAGCTGAGCAGCTGCCTCGCTGAACGGGCCCAGAGTTGTGCTACGGCTGGAGGCTGGGCTTGCGGAACGCGGGTTTCAAACACACCGAGAAGGGCTGCTGAGGGATGGAGATCTCCTGAGAAGCCAGGAGGGAGAGCAGGAGCTCCAAGAGGAGGAGAAATCCCTTCCCGCCAAGGAGGAAAGGAGACAGTGGAAGCAGTTTAGGGGTGTGAGCGAGCACCTGGGGCACCCAACCCGGCTGGCAGGCGCGGTGGTACCGCGAGCAAAAGGGATGCGGCAGGGATGCGGCCGCCATGCCGGGGACCGCTGATCGGCAGCTCTGCCTCCCTCCCCTGGAGGCCGGAGCAAACTGCAGCGACTGAGATGTCACCTGCGCATGGCACAGAGATGTCACCTGCGCTCTCTGCAAAGCTCCAGCCATGCTCTGCCAGTGCACACAAAGCGTGCGTGAGACCCTGCGTGGATGTCAAAACACTACTGCATGGAATTTTCCTTCCTGCGGGATCGCCAAGGTTCTCGCCAGCTGTGACCTTGCTGGCAGTTGTTTGTAAAAACAGTAGAGAGATGTTTTGACTACGGGTGTTGTGGCACCCCAGCCAATCACCCCCAGGGTGATTGGCTTCTTGTCCAATTACCTTGAAGTTCAAAGGGTATAAAAAAAAGCTGTAAATTAATAAAGAAAGGCTTCTTGGCATCTTGGTGAAGAAAAACATCTCTGCCTCGCTCTTTTCTCCTTCTCCGGCAACTGGCAGATAAACGACGCCCCCGCTCCGTCCTGTGACGTTTGGGGACTCTGGATAAGTCCTCAAAACAAAAGAGCCTCTCGCCTGCAAAGGTGTCGGTGCCCAGCAGGTGGGTATCTGGGTGGGTATCTCTCAGGGCAGCAAACTGAGCTCCGGTGCCCTTGGCTGAGCCCTCTCCTCTCGCTCACACGCAGCGTGTGCCGGGTTGCCCGCCCGGCCCCGCAGCACGGCTGTGATTTGTAGCTTGTGCCGGGATCCTTCACGATGGAAGATGACATATAAATATAAAACGTTATCGCTCCATAACAGCCACATGCTATAAAACGTCGGGCAGAAGGATCTGGAACTAGATGGAGGCAGCGCTTTAAATCTTCCCTGCGCCGCTAAAACAACAGACGGGGCTCTGAAGAGCTCTGGCAACGGAGGGAGAAGGAGAAAGGCCCCGATAAAAACAGCACGGCGACGGAACGAGGCGATTACGGTGTGTTTATACCAGAGCAACCTTCCTGCTCTGCCAACCCCAGGGTAGCTGTAGTGCCGCTGTTCCGCTGACGTCTCCTCCCATTCATCCCCTGCCGAGACTTTCGGCGGCTGCTCCGCGTTACTATAGTGACGAGCAAGCGCCGGTACCAACATTACACTACGACGAGTTGACTCTGCTCCCGCGATTACGATAACAATGCTGTTACTGCAGTAACATCCCGTTGTGGAGGTCTCACGGTTCTACCCTTAATTTTATTGTCGTCAGATTAAATTGCAATAATGTTATTGAGCCGCCATTAGCGTTGCCGCGGCAACAATAACATTAAGGTAGCGATACCGCATTACAGTGGTCCAACCGTTCCACCGCAAATATTTTAATGTAGTAAAACAAAAGAGATTACTGCAGTAACATTAAACTGCAGTGACCTCATTAAACCCCCACCGGCTTTATCACGCCGAACGACGGCGCTCCGGAAACCGCACGCGGCGGCGGGGAGAGGCTCCATGCGCATCCCGGAGACCGGCAAAGTCCCTGGGGAAGGAGCGGGGGGGACCAGGAAACCTCCAGAGAACTCAGGTCGACCTCCAGACCAGCTTGGAGAGCAAGCAGCTGGCCTCCTGGCTTCACCCACTGCGCAGAAGGGATTAGCAGAGCTGCTGCTGAATGGCTCCGGGTGAAGCCAGCGACCTCTCCCTGAAAGCCTTGGGAGAGGATGGGTGAACTGGGCCGCCGGGAGCTCGTGTGCTCAGAAAGGCTCAAAGAGGAGCGGGCTCTTCTGTTCTAGAAGAGGGGTGATCAGAAGGTGAGCTCTGTGGCATCTCCAGGGGAGCAGCCAAGAGGGTTAAAGAGGGATCATCCTGCTGCCAGAAAACCACCCGTGGCTGCAGCCAGGAGGGAAATAGCAGAGCCACGGGAGGGGAGTGTCAGAGGTGGAACTGGTCCCAGTGAGCATCACTGTGCTGTCCCAGCCCCGGGGACGGCAGAGGGCCCGTGTCAGGGCAGCCTAGGGGACCCACCCCCCACACTGGATTACAGCGTTAGCACTTCACCGGGCGGGAGGCACAATGGGGGAATTAGCCTTGGTGTACATGAAAGAAAAACACGAAGGAAATCAAAATGGTCTGTGCGCTATGAATCACCCGTTCTGCCTTCCCCTCGCTCCACTCCCCTGCCAATTATTTCTCCTTGGGAACAGGCTACATCCTCCCGTGGTGCCTGGCCCGCTCGCATTGCTGGGGTGCCAGGCGAGCAGGGAGGACTCCCTCCCTTCACCACTGCTTCCCAGCTACCAACGTGCTTCCTTTCCAAAGAGGACAGCAGTTAAAAGACTCGAGCACTGTTCATCTCCCCATCCCTCCCGCTCCCAACTCCCCCTGCACTTAGACGCTCCAGGAAGGAGGACAGAGAACGTGCTGCCGCTTGAGTGGGACACGTCCCCTGGGGGATGCAGCCTGCCCCACTCCCTCCAGTAGCAGGGCAGGCACGTAACTGGGGCAGCCCAAAGCTTCTGCGAGGGCAGGCATGTGAGCCTGGAGCAAGCACTTCCAGTATGGGCTCTGGAGTCTCTGCTTTTCCCCCCCTTCCCACCCCACGATATAATTGCTAATTAATAATAACGTTTAGCTCTCAGATAGTGCGTTCCATCTTCAAAGACCTCTGTCGACATTAATGAATTAATCCTCATCAACCCCCCTGTGAAGGAGGTGACAATTATTATCTCTGCCTCACAGATGTTAAATTGATTTGCAAAGAGGTCAAGTGACTTGGGGGAGGCCGGAGGGAGCCCGCCCAGCCGCGGGCCGGGAACGCGGCCACTCCACGAGGGAGCAGGGGCGAGCACATGGGTGGGTTAAACCCACCCGTTGGTCTGACGAGCCCCACGGAAAAGCGAGGGCCGGTCACCTTGGGAGGGAGATGGAGAGACCGAGGGGCAGCACGGGATGTGGGAGGAGAGGAGATGCTCCTGGTGGGCAGAGCAAACCCGGGATACAAAGCTATCAACGAGGACAGTGAGCGAGAGCGCGTGGGAGACCTTCGGTGCTCGACAACAGCCCTGATACAAAAGGAGAAGCTGCTCTGACGGATGGACTGAGATTAGCAACAAAAGAGAGACGGGGAAGGAAGGCAGCAATCAAAGGAGCCGAGAGTGCAGGCGAAGTGAGGGAGGATTTCGATTTCATGCTGCTGGTTTCCTCCTCTCCACCAGTTTGGGAAGGCTCTCCCAGCTCCCCACACACTTTGTAGAAGCTATTACATAAATGTGCTTTTGCTTCTAGAAAGAAATGCTGCTCTCAAAGGAAAAGGTGTGGACACCCCAGAGAAACCCATGCCATGAGCAGGTGCTCCCGTGGTTCCTGCTGGGAAGCACCCCTGCCCAGTGTGAAATTCCAGCTCTATACCTAGCCAACATCCACACGCCCTCAGTGCTGCTGTTGCCACGCTTCCCTGGGCAAACCGCCCTGCTCCTCCTCTCTCTGGCGTGGTGGCTTTGATGGTGCAGGGGCCAGGCTCAGGATCCTGGCTCCGGCAGCAACGCCAAAGCTCCGGAGCGCAGGGCGATCAGGAACGCTCTGAGCATCTCCAGCAAGAAAAATCCAAAAGCCAGGCACATGCAACCCGTTCCCTGTTCGCCCTGAAAACCACCTTGAGGCCTTTGGAGAAGAGTGACGATGACCGCAGGGCCTGATCCTTCCCTCCCGGCCCATGGCGCTGCTCGGCAGGGTGCACCCTGGCACGAGGCGGAGCGGGCGGCCGCGAGAAGTTCTCCTCGTTCTCCCACGAGCGCGAGGGGCTTATGGCATCAAAGGGAAATTAATTGGGCTGAGTTCGGCGCTTGAAACAAAGCAGCCCCACCGGCGGCTTTATCTCGCCGGCGCACACCTTGGCAGCCACGCTCCCGGGGCGGCCCCGGTGCCGAGCGAGGTGCCGCCGCCACGCCACGTGTGCCCCCCGCCACCGCGCCACCTGCGCCCGAGGCCCCCCGACTCCGCCGAGCAGGTAATTAACTCCCAAACAAAGGCAGGGATTTGCAGATTAACCCGGGGCCGGGGAAAGGAGTGGGAAAACTCATTTACACCAAACAAAAGGGGAGGGGGTGATTAGTTGCTCCAGTGACAACAGAAAGAGCCAGATAGGGCCAGGGACACTGATAAAGAAGCGGGAAAGCGCTAATATCCCCCAGTTGCCTGCCTTGGGGTTTTTTTTGTTGTTTTTTTTTTCCCTCCTTCTTGCTTTCTTTCGTTCTAAGCA
The DNA here is from genome assembly GCA_025447755.1 of Corythornis vintsioides. NCBI lineage: Eukaryota > Metazoa > Chordata > Aves > Coraciiformes > Alcedinidae > Corythornis > Corythornis vintsioides. The sequence goes on from JAOEGS010007868.1 coordinate 17,008, forward strand.
CTAAAATTCCACCATTTTCTATCATGCAAATTTGTGCGCCTAAATGAGATTAAACTCTGGCAGGCAGACGGAGCCTCCTTCCCCCAGTCCATTCCCCGCGCCGAGATAAGGCCAACTTTCCTTAATGCATCTTACAAGGAGTGGGGAGAGTTCTGCAGGAGCACATTGGAGAAGGCTCATTATCAATACAAATAAGGGGTTTCCAGACACCCTCCTCCTGCTTCTCCTCCTCTTCCTCCCTCTCCTCTTGTTTCTAAACCCAGAACCCGGAGAACAGCTTAAATAGCTCATGTCCTGCGGTGACCAGGGCGAAGGAGGAGGCTGAGATGATGCTGCAGGGGAAAGAAGTGGGACTTGCTAAGGAAACCAAAGTGGGATATGGGGGAGAGGAAGGGAAATCACTGCTCCTCAGGGGTCAGTGAGGCCCAAATACTCTCTCTCTCTCTCTGGAGTTCTGCCTCCCTCCAAGTTCAGAGCTCGCCTATTGCAAGTGGGGCTTCCCTGGATTTGGTCTCATTGGTATTTTCAGCCAGAAAACACCTTCCTCTGCTCAGGCAGGCTCCTGTAAACACAGGCAGTGCTGCTTCATCTGGCCTTAGGGCAACTCCTCCTCAGTAGAAATGAGGGCTGAATGAGTAGGACAGGCAGGAACCACCTTCTGGACACTGCTGATGAGACAGACTCTCCCCGAGCCGTTCATTTGAGGTCTGGGAGCGTCTTGCCAGGTGCTAAGAACCTCCTGGTACCTTTTGCAGCTCTGTTGTCAGCTCATCAACTTGGCGTTACCAGCAAGTGAGCCTGACCCCGTTTCAAGCAGTCCCTGAAATAGAAGGTCTGAACTTTGATGCATTCAATGCCAAGGGTCTGTTGTCTCCTTCCCGGGCTCGTTTGTCCCACATTAGCGTGGAGGTAGCGCGAAGGAGAGATGCACCGACCTGCTATTCCTGGATCACCTTTTGTAGGAGGATTTTGAGGCTGATGAGTGTTTCTGAAAGCCTGACCGACAAGGAAAGGTGGAGAAATGGGAGCTGGAGTTGCTTCAGAAAGAAGGCAGCTAAGGGGCAACAGGATAACAACCTTGCCAAAAAGCAAGAGGTTGTTACAAAGGGGACACTGATCAATTGTTCCCTGGGTCCGCTGGGGATAGGCTGAGGAAAAACGCTACTTCATTTGTGACAAAGAAGGCTGAAGTTAGATATTAGCTATACATTTTCTAATTATAAAGGTAGCAAAGCAGTAGAATGGAGCGTCTGGGGAGAATGAAGAACCTGCTTTGTTAAAGATTTTCAAGAATAGCTTTCACACGTGTTTGCCAGCAAAGTCTCTGCCTTGTTGCAGGGGGACGGGCTAAATGAGTTCTTGAGGTGCCTTCTACCCACCTATTTTGGGATCTCAGCCATCAATGCAGGCAACCTAGAAATAACTGTGCGGCACCTGCCTCGCCGCAGCGTGGACAGCCTTGGGTCCTGCTGCCTTCCAGATGATTCTCTCCCCCTGCTTTTGGGGGACAATCTCCAACCCTCATACCCTAAAGGAAGCTCCTTCTCTCACCCCTACCTCTCTTCTGGTTCGTGCTCTCTCCCCCTCTAGCACTGCATTATCCAGCAGCCCTTGGCAGAAACCAGGGATGCCCCACGTCCATCCACGGCCATATCCCCAAAATTTGAGGAGGAAGAGGAGGGATGCACAGCGTGGGCAGAGGGTGTCTGGACCCTGCCCAGCACACCTGCCTGGGGAAGCAGCGGGCTGGTGAAATCCAGGCTGCAAGGCGAACAGCTCCTTGACCTCCTGAGGCCAGGCCCTTTGGAGAATGCAGCCTGCCCCAGGGCTTGATTTAATTGCATCCTGAGAGGCTGGAGTGCTCCTGCCTCCAGCCCTGTGCCCCCAGGCCCCTTCCTGGTGCAGCCAGGGGAAAGTCAGGACCCACTTAGAGCAACCTGCACAACCCCCTGTTTCTGGCTGCACCTGGGCTAACCCCGTTCCAAAGAGAAGACCCCCCACTTTTCCCACCTCCTCTCACCGCTCCTCCTTTCCCATCAGGCTGCGGGAGGGGGCAAGAGGTCCCACAGCCATGCACTGAACTTGGCACATCTTTCCACTCTGGTGCTAGGACACTCTGCTTTCCCGGGAAGGAGGGGTAAGCACTGCTTGCTGCACGCCAAATGCCTTTTAGGGCAGGATTAGACCAGTTTGTGTATTTATCGGGCTCATTTTCCAAGGCAGGAGAGTTTATCCTGGCACCCCGGCCAAGTTTTAATCGGGGTCATTAAGGCAGGCTTTCCTTTCATAGGACACAAGATCCACTTTCACGTCCCCTTGCAGCACATGTGGCCACCTCCCAACCGAAGAAGTGCTGGGTGAGCCAGGCAGTGACTCCTGGAACCCCGGAGCTGGTGTTTCTGCTGGCAGTGCTGAGATGTTCAGTGTGTTACAGGACTGAGCCCATCCCCGAACCCTCCAGTGCTTCACTGCTGCAAGGAGTTAGGATGTGACCTTTTCCTCCAGAACCCCCACATCTCTTTCTAATGATCCAGCGAGATGCAAAAGGGATGAACCTGGATGTCTGGAGATACGGGGAAATTTAGGTCAGGAAACAGGAATCAGAGGAGAATGGATAGAAATTGTCCTGCATGGTCACGGTGCCTGATAGCGACTTCAGAACTCGCGGGTGATCGACTTTGGCTTAAGAAACTCAGGCAGGTAATAACAGATTGGGAGATAAACAGCGCAGACTGGGGCTGGCAATGCATCTGCTTGCTCTCCACGGGTAATGGAGATGGAGAAAGCCCGGCTCTGTTTAGTTTGCTTGATTGAGGAAAAGAAAACGGAAAGGGAGGGAAGGGGGGAGGAAATAAAGGGCCTGAGTTTGGGGGTTTTCTCCCCCCCTTGTATTCATTAGGCTGTCAATAGCGCTCAGGGCTGGCATATCGACGGTGGATTAGCTCAGCCCGACTCTGTGTGCAAGACCAATGCCTTTTTAACCCAGCTTGTTTCCAATCGATAGAGCCATCAGCATTTGAAAATTAGCCCCAGACGAGATTCCAATACTCAGGCTGGCGTGTCATGCTAAGAGGGCTCCCGGCCACACAGCACGCCGGGGAAAAAAAGGGTGGCTCGTGAGGGATTGGAAATTTTCCATTCATCTTCCCATGGGCTGACTCTCTAAGAGGGCACCAGGCCCCTTATGTCCCAGCACAACAGCTCCAATCTTGCCCAGCACACGCCCTCCAGCGTGTGCACGGGAGCTGTCTGGTGCGAGGGTCCATCTGCTCGGCCATCCCGCGTGGATGTCCTCACGTGTCCCTCCCCAGGAACCCACGTGTGCCTGCGTGCTCGAAGAACATGTGCCGTGGGCTGCTCGCCAAGGTGCGCTCCCAGGGGAGCGAGCGAGCGCTCGCTTGGCCACTGTGAGCCCTCTGCCACCCATGCCAGCCTTCCTCCTACTCCTCCTCCTCCCAGAAGGATGAAGCTCCAAGACATAAACACATATTGTTGCTAGGCGTACACACACCCCCACATAATACACAAATCTGCCAGCTCTTGCTCTTTTCCCCCAACACAAGTTTTACTTCAAGTGCTGCCTCCAGCACGGAAAACAAAAAGAAAACCACCACAATACAACAAAAACAACAAACAGCAACATGGGTTTGCCAGTAATTACTTCTGCCTGTATCAGAGCCCTGTGATCACTCCAGGAAAGTTGGATGAAGCATCGCTCAGCTTCACTGGAACTCTCTGAGCTCGCTGATCAGCCCCCGCATTTGCACCAACTTGTCTCACACGCTCAACATACCAGCGGCGGGAGGAGAAGACACCAGGGCAACAGGGGAGAACAGAGACTGCAGCACCAAGCCCAACCCCTCAGTGAAGCCCCTTCCTCTTACCTTGCACGATGAGATGGACGCGCGACGTCTTGGGGTGATTGTCTGTCTGCACGGAGCAGGTGTAGGGACCCTCATCGTACACGTCCACATCTTGGATCTGGATGCTGTACTGGGTTTTGGTGTTGGCCAAGAGCACCACCCGGGGGTCCAAGCACCACTTGTCATTGCCAGCATAGAGGATGCTGCTGCGGTTCAGCCAGGCCACTCGGGTGACTCGGTTGTCCACGGAGCACCTGGGGAGAGGCAGAGAGGTGACACATCAGTTTGATGCTCTCAGGAGCTCAGCCCTACCTTCCCCAGCCCCTCCTGATCCTCCTGGCACCGGTTTTGAGCTTTGCTGTCAGAAACCGAGCGTTCAAAGAGGACAATGTCAGCACCTGTGGTGCTCAGAGCACCAACATCCAGCTACATTTGTGATTCCAGAGATTTGCCCAAGAGCTTCACAGTGACCTTCGGAAACGGAGAGATCAGAGCCACCCAGTACCAGCCACCACAGGACCTTTTGCTCCTTCATGCCCATTTTCTCCTTTGCAATCTCGGAGACAACCAAAGTTGAGCCCCAAAACCTCCATGCCGAGTTCAAACCACACTTTTCCAGGGGGGGATGCAAGTCGCTGCCTCCTGCCCAAACCCATCACTTGTCATTCTCCCCATAGACCTTCATATCCCTGCAGCCAGGCAAAGAAATGCAAAGCGGAGCTGGGAAAGCAGCTCGTGCTGCTTCACAAAGGAGCGAGGAAAATTCACCTCAGGACATACCCAGCTCTGACACACCTCCAAAGAGAAACCTTGAGCTTTCTACCATTTGTTCCCTCTGTCAGCACTTCCTCACCCATCATCTGCATCGCTGCATCTCTCCTGCTTCCTGCAGGTTATCACACTGATCGAGTGATGTTTTGGAGGTAAAAATCTTTGCTACCCAGCCAAATGAAGAAACTGAGCCCCCTCTGAAGACAGCACGGTGCAAACCTAGAGGGGACTTTGCTCCTAATGGAGATTCTTTTTTTCTGTGCACATTGCTGTGGATCAGTCTTGATCCTCCCAAAGGTGTCCAAGCCTGCAACCTCTGTCCACACATCCTCAAAGGAGGTTTGAATCCTCTGGTTTTTATCATCTCCAGTTAAGTGAAGACCAGAGGACCTGGATGCTCCCTGACATCAAGCCCTTCCCCAGGCAGCAGAAACCTGCAGCCCCACAAGTCAACTGGATGCTGCTGATGGAGGGTAACATCCCTGCAGAAAACCACTCAGGCTACGAGCCACTGGTCATTACTTGTGCAGAGGCCGGGATGCAAATTCACTTTGGAGGCACTAAAAAAGAGCACAGCAGATTCTGGGAGGACTCACGTGGGGTCACCTCAGCAAAAGCAAGGGGTTTAATGGGCCATAGATGCCAGACTGTGGTAGCAGGGGAGCTAACAGCAAGGATGACTCTATTTGTGGCACGCAGACTCAGCCAGACACTCTGGGGATTGTGTCCTTCCTCAGGGCGAGCTCTCTCCTTACCAATGGACAACACCTCTGCCTGTGTCCTTTACCGATGTCAGTGAAGACACAGACCTGGGGACAAGCTGCCTCAACTCATCTAGCCTGTTTCTGGAGGTATCTCTTTGGTCCCAGTTACAGGAGAAGCTGAAATAATCCACTCAGCCTCAGCACACGTTTAGAGGTTCGGGATGAGGTGACATGCTCAAGGTGAGGTGGGTAGCCTGCAGCTCAGGACAACTCTGCTGAGTTGCTAGGCAAGTACCCAAAGCTCCTGAACCATCCTCCCTCTCTGGTGTGAAAAACATCTGATAAATTAAACATTTTTACTGCTGTTCCATAATGATATTACGATAATAATAAATTACATGTGAGCAGGTTTTTATTATCCACATAAAAAGGCTCAATAGATTCATCCTGGGCTGAACACCAAGAACTCTGCTCAAGCTCTCGGCTGCGTTACAACTGGAGTGAAACCTGAGAATTTAGTTGCCCAGGTTGAACAGAACTCTGAGATTTCTTCCCAGAAGAAGTTTTAGAGCACTGTACTCTGAACCCCGACTCTGATGCCAGCTCCAATAAAAGGCAGGTGGATATTTGGTGCTGGCTCTGGGCGGCCCATTGCGATGCCATGAAATAAGCTCTCGTGGTGGCAATGTGTGGCACTTCTGCCCTGACGCCAGGGTGCCCAGCCCCGGCTGCCAGAGCTGTGTTGAGGATAAGGGCTGGGAGATGAGAAGCCAGACATGGCTTGGATTTCTCAGACCGGTCCCTTCTGCACCCTGATTATCCCCAGGGACCGGTAAGCAGGTTGAACTAAAATACATATTTCCTCTCTCCTTCTCCATGCCAGGTTTGGTTGGGTTTTGTTTTGTGTGTGAAATGCATCAGCCTGGAGATCCCTGGATAATAATGGAGCCAGACAGTGTGCGATCCAAGCATTCCCTCTATCATCTGGGCATTTAAGTGCTTTTGAAAAGCAGCGGGGCTCAGGTAACGCATGAGGCAGCGGTGGAATAAATGCTTTCGCCCTTCAGAGCACCTGCTCACAATCTCTCCTTATCTCCGAGACACGCTCCTCTGTCCCCGGGATCGGCAGGCTGGAACTCCTTACTTTATATTCTTCCCCACCTCTTAAAGCTCCCGAGCCTATATATATATGTATACATAAAATAAAGCACAGAAGCATCTCCTGGAGAAGACACACTTTGACGTCTGGACGCCATGCGCTGTTTCTGGGATGGTGGGTGGTGCTCCTACCCAACCCTCCGTGCCAAACCACTCTCCTCCTCGCACCGGGCGGGGTCCCCGCGGCCGAGGCTCACCGCAGCAGCCCGATGCTCTTCCAGCCCCTCCATCTGCTCCCCCTTCCCTCCTCCGGCAGCTCCTCTCTCCAGAAGCCCGGCAGAAGCAGGGATGGGAAGCCCTCCTCTCCAGCACGCAGGCAGCCGAGCGGAAAGCCTTTGGCTTTGGCCAGGAAGCCGTGCTCCAAGCACAGGTGGAGAGCAAAGCCACCGCCGAGCCTCCGGCCTCCCCCTCTTTCCACCCCGCTCCTGGCAAGGTGCGAAGCCCCGAGGTGCTTCCTCCACCTCGCTGGAGGCTCTCACCCCATGATGTGTCAAGGAAGGGAGGGGACAGAGGGGTCTCTAGGGTGCCGGAAAACAGCGCTTGCCTCCAAAAAGAAGATGTAAACATAATTAAGCGCAGATGAGGTCATTTATATCTCTCAAGATCCTTAATCCCTGCTATGCTCCCGCTCGGAAGGCAAGGCCTTCTCCTCTAGGAGGATGGAAAGCTGCTGCCTCTCAGCACAAGGAGAAGAAGCTGCTTCTCCCCTCTCTTTCTTTCCCTCTAAACTCAGAGTTCCAAGCCTCAGGGTTTCTCCTCCTGGAGATGAAAATGCTGCTAGAATACCACAGATGAACCATCCCGGAGGTAGGTAGGGATGGTTTCCAGAGAGATGCAGCTCCTTACACCCCACCAGACCCTCTGCTCCCTGCTGCCACTGAGGGCACCTAAACCAACCATAAAAAAAGATGGAGTTTGGCTGTTTTAAGACAGTTGTGTGCCCTGACCAAAGGTGAGAGCTGCTGGAAACACAAAAAAGTCCCTGGGCAGGGACAAAGACGCCAGTCACGTATCAGGAATAAATAAGCAACAAGGTGCCAAAGCTGAGCATCCTGACCACGGATTCCTCCCACGCTCCGTGCAGCCCCCGGTACCTCGCTGCCTTTCTGCCTCAGACACAGATGGCACACGCCAGCAGTGACATGCCCTCCTGAATTCCTCTCCTGAGTTTGCACACAGAAAATGACGGGAGAGGAGGTGGCCCGGCGGTGGAGGGAAGGAGGTTTTTAATTACTGAAGTGTAGTAATTGGCACACAACACTTTTTTTTTTTCTTTTTTTTTTTGTTGCCTCTTATGAAGATCGCTGGTGTTCCAGGGGGCTGGGCTGGAGAGCACAGATTGCCTCGGCCCAGCAGGACACACAAGAAATGAATAATGTTAATTAGAACTGAAAAGAGCTCAGCGAAATTACCAACCTGATTGTTGCTTTCGTTGCAATTATCAAGGTACAAGCTCCATCACGGGGAGGCAAGGATGGGGCTACGCCTGGCTTACCCCAGCAAAACTGGTGGCTCAGCCTGAGGCTGTGACCGAGCTGATCTCCCCTCCCAGGCTGGCTTCTCCTTCCAACACCACCTCATTTTCCCTGCGTGCTGACCTGTTGTAGTTCAACATCCCTAGATGTCTTTTTCTTCCTGATCCTGCTCAGCAATTCCCAGACGCCTCAGCAGCGTTTTCTCTCTCTGCTATGGGCGAGAGCTGGGAATCAGGAACTACCTTGGGGTTTAGTTTAAAACTGGGTGCAAAAGCCTCCCAGTGAGGCTGGACAAGGGGACAAGCTGCTCCAGCATTACTTTGTCCACAGCATCTCATGTCCCAGGCAGTGCCTTCCAGACTCTGCACCGTCAGCCATGCTATAAATGATCAACTAAACTAGACCGCTGCCGGAGGCAGGAGCTCCACATCTCAGATTTATTTCTGTGATTACCACATTTTATTGTTATTTATTAGGATTAATTAAAGGCCAGGCTGTGAACAACTCAATCCCATTCAGGCACAGTCCCACCGCTCTCATACACTCTCCTCTGGTGTTTATGCTTCGCTGGCAATAGCAGTTTGGCCATCAATTCCTGAGGGAAGGGAGAGATGGGGACAGACTCTTGGACGTGTGCTGCCCACGGTACCACGAGGCTGGGACCCTCACATCACGGACAGCCCGAAGTGGGGTGAGCACAGGGGTGGCAGAGAAGCCCTGTTACTAATAAATATGAAGCCAAACCCCTCGTTGCCACAACCCAACCTGGTTTCCCTCTCAGTACTCTTTGCTGTATTGGTTTAAGTCACACACCAGCAATTTCCACCAGCCCAACCCTTCCTTCTGCAGGATCTGCAGCATCTGCTCACTTCCCGTGCGCACACAGACCGCTGCGCTCGCTTGCGCTCCCTCTCTAGAGCACCGTCTGCTCGCAGCCGCGCCGATGGGCAGCGCTGCCCGTGTGCTGAGTGCCAGCCTGGCACAAAAGGTGGGGTTTTGGCAGGAGTTTTGTGCACGGGACCCAGGCAGCACGGAGAGAGAACCCACGAGCTCGTCGACACGCGTGGCAAATGGTCAACTGCAAGACCGGTTTGGGTGGGAAGGACCTTTCGAGGTCACCTGTCCGACCTCCCTGTAGGGAGCAGGGACATCTGCAGCTAGAGAGGGTTGCTCACAGCCCTGGCCAACCTCACCTGGGACGGTTCCAGGGATGGGGCATCAACCTGGACCAGGGTCTCACCATTCTCAATGTCAAGTATTTCTTCCTTCTCTCTGGTCTAAATCTCTCCACTTTTAGTTTAAAACCGTCACCCTTGTCCTGTCCCAACGGGCCCTGCTCAAAAGTCTGTTCACATCTTCGTGACAGGCGCAAGTACTGAAAGGACCCTGGAGATCACACTGATGTGACACCACCGGAGACACAGCCTGAAGACTTCTTCATGCCACGGGACATCTGCCAGGACTGAAAACCTGCTTCCCTGCACAGGGAGCCCACCGCCTGCCAGGCAGGAGCTGACCCACTAATTAACTCAACAGCAGGGTCCAGCAGAAAAGGGGGACCCCTGCTGGGACTGGTTCCTACCTCCAGTCCTTCCCCCCACACCCTGCAAGCAGCCGAAGCGTGTCCAAAGGCTGCGGGGCAAGGAGATGCCCTCAGATCAGCCACCACCCCGGTGCCTCTCCGAAAATCATGCTGAGCTGGTGAAAAGCAGCACTCAGAAGTGGAAAAGAAAAAGGCTTTGTGCTTCCCCATCTCCTCCCTGCCCGGACTTTCATCCCAGTTGTTGCAGAGGGTGTCGGAGCTGCGGACTGGGATGTCCTGCCTGTCCCAGTGGCTCACGCTGCAACCTGCAGTGAGCTCCTTGCCCTTCCTTTCTGCCCTCTGTGAGGCTGGAAAGGTACCTGGCAGCTCTTTGCCAGGGAGGGCGAGTTAACGCGTGTTTATAAAGTACCCGCTCTCGTCAACTGAAAGTTTATACATGCAAATGATTCACGCTAATTACATTAATAATAATATACCGGGCTCGAAAAGATCCGCCTTGGTCCATTGCCCGGGATTCGCAGAGCCGCAAACAACTCCCAGTATGTTGCCTTAGATGAGCTTACTGGCAAATGCCAAGGAAACGGGAGGAAAGCGGACTGGGGAGGAAGGAAGAGCTGCAGCAAGAGCCAGAGCTCTGCTGCCCGAGCGCAGGGCGGGGTACAGAGCGACCACGAGCCCCTCTGTGGGCACCCGACACCCCACGGGCCCCGGGAGCCCCCTGCACCAGCACCCCGGGCTGGTGCAAAGCAGGCAGGTCACGATGCAGCAGATGGGGATGGTTTGTCTGGAACAGGCTTTTTCTCTCTGCAATGCAGCAGTGCACGAGCACCTTTCCAAGTCCCCTGCTCCCGTGCTCGCCTCATCCAGCCTTTCTATTTATCCTCCTATTGTCTCTGCTAACAACAGGGCTCTGCACATCTACAGCATCTTGCTTCTCAGCATCTTGGAGCGTGCCACAAAACATCAATGAGGGCAGCCGGTCCCAGAGCAACCGTCGAAGGAGCCTGAGCTCCTACCTTCCCCTACCCCCTCCCCAGGCTGACCCCGTGGAGCGGCACCAGTGCGTGTTCCAGGCCCATGCGTTTGGGTGCCCTCCAAAAGTGCTGATGGTCTGGGGAACGGGGGTGACGCCAGCAGCAATCGGCCTGCAGGCAGCTGTGCAGGGACATGGCCGGGTTACCCATGAAATGTCACCCGGCCGAGGGGCTCCTGCAGCACCAGGACCCAGCACTGAGCTCGGGGGATGTTTCGTCCCTCCTGGTTTTCTCCTTTTTCCCCATTCCCTCACGCCAAGGAATTGCTCAGGGGGGTCCCAGATGCCAGAAGGCAAACAATCCCAAGCAAAAGCCATCCCTTCCTCGGATTTCTTCCAGGGTTGCCTATGAAAGGGTCCTCCCTTCTGCAGGGAGGGCACCACGCCAGACCAGGTCCAGGCTCTGGCAGCTGCCTGCATGCCGGCTTGAGAGGCATCAGAGGGAGGCGTGGGACATGCCAGAAGAAGAAAATAACTCTGTAATGATCTCATCCCTTCCCCCTAAGCATTACAGAGCACTTTAAATCCTGTCAAACGAGGTCTCCTCATCTGAGGAGGTGTGGAGAAGAAGTCTCCTCTCTCTGCCTCCAATAACCTGGTGAGATCTCTCCTCGCTGTGCACTTTGCTGTGGAAAAATACCCCTCTGCCCCCTACAAGCTCCGGGTTGAGCCACTCGAGACACCCCAACCCCTCATCCTTCTCAGCTCCGCCGGCAGCTCCGCTCTCCTCCTCCAGCCCAGCGGGGAAGTTCCTCCAGGCTGCACTCCCAGCAGTTAGCGCCGATCCCCGGCGCTGAACTCGCTCAATTACGAGCTGTGCCCCCGGAATAAATCCTGGCTCTGCTTTGCGCAGTTGACACTAATGGCCCAGGAATAAAGCGATGCCATCCACCCCAACGGGCTGCAAAGGAGCGCGTTTAACTAAGCACACGGGCAAGGGACTGCTGAGCTTAACTGCACTGAAAATGTATTCGAAAGGAAGCGATGCACTTAACTTATTACAAGTGGGAAATTATCACTGAAGTGGCTTTCCCTCAGAAGTCGAGGCACAAAACAGGAGCGGTGAGGGGTGAGCGGCTCTGCCAGGACCGCGGGGACAGCAGCGGCTGGAGCCACCTGCTAGAGGCTGCCCAGGGCCGGGAGGCAGCAGGATGGGAGGAGCAGGGGACAAGCTGCACACTGCAAACAGAGCACTGAAAGGCACTGGCGGGGGTGACGTGGGGAGATCAGCCCAGGGAGGAGCACCAGATCACGTTTTCAGCTGGCAGAGCTCTCCAGTATCCCAGCACACTCGCACAAGGCTGCAGTGGGGAGACTGGGACAGCTTGTGAAGGTAGGGGCTGACCAACTGGGTCTACCTGTAGCAAATCTTTTCTGCTACACGTTATCTATAGAACTACAGTCTGAAAATAACTGCAGGTCACATCACCTTCCTACACCAGTTCTCCCTCACGCTGCTAATTTGCAATTTCACCACGACTTCCAAGCTTGTGTTGCTTCTACTGGCAGATGGGTAGAGATGGACAGAAGGAGAATGATGAGCAAACCCTTGAAATTAAAATAGAGAGGTGGTCCAGCCTGCATGGGAGGCACAGGGCATCCCAAACCTTTGGGAATGAACCCCCAAGCCTTGCCGCACCACTCTGGGTCCCGGGGTGACAGGGAGAGGATATCCTCCCCCTTCAGCAGAAGAAGAGATTTCGCCATCCAAGGTCACAAGTGGTCAAGACAAGAAGGCAACCTGTGCCTCTTGCTTTGACCTCTGTCTCCTCAGGGAAACCAGCTCCCTAGCAAGGGCCTACACAGCTTCTTCAAGATGCTTGTACCTCACCACAGAGCCAGATCTTTCCCCACCACATAACCAGAAAGTAAGCTGCCACATGAACAAAGTTCAAGCACCTGTCTTAAGGCCTCCCATCACAATGGGATGGGGATTTGTTCCTGAAAGAAGGTGCTGGAGGGCCACTGACAGAGCAAGGGAAGCGAAGAACCAGAGGAAGGGAAGAGGAGGGACAGGAGGGATGTCAAGGAAGGATGGAGCAAGAGCAATGGAACCTTCTCCAGCCCTGACTCTCGCACCGGTACCCTCTCCCCATTTATAAAATGGCACTAATGAGACCCAAAACAAAAGAGGGAGGAAAGGAGAGGACCCTTCCCAGTACACCCGCCCCCCTTCCTCCTTTCTCCCCTTGAGGACATCATCCTTAAAATATATTTCATTTCACAGCTGCATTATGGTACCACAAAATCCTGCGAATCCAATTTAAGAACAGATTACCTCCTCACTTACTTCATTTGAAGCAATTACATGTTAATTTTCATTGAGACCAGCCTAATGCATACCAATCTGATGCTGCAATCTCATTTGAATACTTGAGGGAACGCTAGTTGGGCTCCGGGCTCTGGAGGCTCATATTTAAAGGGCCACTTCACATTTCCTTTCCCTTTCCCCCCGGTTATTGACGCTTTCCTCGCACTCCTGGTGCTCCCTCCCTCCCTTCCCGACGTTCCCAACAGCTGCTGCCACTCGTGAGACCAACTGAAAAGGCCAAACAAGTTCCGCAGCGAGCCCCGCGGAACGATGCTGCGTCCATCACGGGCCCGAGCCATGAGGCAGGACGTTCCCCAGGCCAAAGCTCAGGATCTCCAACAACTCTCTGCAGCAGATTCATAACCTGCCAGCGTCAAAGTCATCGTCGAGCACGCGCTGCTCACGTCTCTGCTACGCGACGAGCCTCCTTGGAGGCCAGAACCGGCCTCCACCAGGGCTCTAGCTGATGGTTATCTCCTGCTTCCTCACGCTCACTTAAATCTTCCTATCCAGCCAGCCCCACCGCATCGATCGGTGTCTCGGACACCAAGCTTTGAGTAATTAATAATGCCACGCGAGTGTGGATTCGGCTGCCGCTGGAGCCGTGGAGGGAGGCCGCCCCTGCCTCGCTCTACACGTTCCGGTGATAAGCATTCATGTTGGAGGCTGCACCTTAATTAGATTTTTCAGATTGCAAAGGGCCCCGAGACACTTGTGCAGACACCATATAAATGTATATGGCATTGTACTGTAATTAATCCGGGGTGACGCGGCGGCAGACGGAGCAGGAGCGAGGGGACGATTCCGGGAGAGACGACCGGAGCTCCGGGACTGCAGCAGGTTGCTCGAGCCCACCCAAGCTCCGTCAGCTGCACTCCAAGAAAGCTCCCTCTTCGTGCCACCCACGAGTGCTGGACCACCACCGGAGACGGTGGAGAACAGGTATTTGGATGAGCATCTCAGAAGCAAAAGGTCTCCCGGTGTGTCCCCACGGCGAAGTGGACACCTTTCCCTCACGCAAAGCTGTTTAGCAGCCAGGAAGAGAACAAAAAGCAATAAAGAGAAGCAGAGATGAATTGCAGCTCCTCCTCCCCTAAAGAAGTAATCGATTCCATCAGGCTGTTGTCTACACCACTCTGAAAGCACTCCGATGTCACAGCCCCGAGCTGCAGCACGGGGTCCCCAGACATGTGTGTCCCACCTTGGACACCCAGGATGCTCCACGAGCACCAATGGAAGTGAGGGGATGAGGGTGGTGAGATAGTTCTGTTGGAGAACAACCTCTGGGGAAGGAGCTTGTGATGAGGATACCTCAGGGAAGGTGCAGAAGCTGAAGTGACAGAGGAAAAACATCTGAAACATCATTCCACCTCCTAAAGCTTCTGCAGCCGTGCAAGTCACCTGCCTAGAGCTGGGGGAGAGCTCTGGCATGCTTGGGGCCGTGGGACTTAGCACTGGTCCTTTTTTCCTTTCTTTTATGAATTCTCCTAGAAAAGAGATGCAAAACCCAGGCTTGATAGCTCAGGGCTGGTCTCCGTGCCAACGGGTATTCCGTCTGCAGCAGAGATCTGCTGACCCTGAACACGCTCAGACCTGGGGCTGAGCTGGCTCTGTGCACAACAACCTCACCCTGACGCTGCTCCCCTTGTACTGGGCCAGCTGAGATGAGGTCACCTGCACCTGGGAACTGCTCTGCTCCCTGCCAGGGGTTGGGACAGGATGAAGAACTGACTCATGGGGTGCCAGGGGGTGATGGTGAGAAACCACCAGCGTTGCTGCCAATAATCTGCCACCCTGTGCAGAGCAGCCCCACAGACCAGCACCTACACTCCTTCCACTGTTTCACCCCCTGGTCCCAGATCATCCCCATCACCCTCTTTTCAGCAGTGCCCACCTCAGCCCATCCCCTGAGCACAGCAGGTGTCTGGTGGGTGGCGAAGCACCGCTGCTCCAGCTCACACACGCGCGGGGTGCGCTCGGGGGACGCGCTTTCAAAGCGCCACCAGAGACTCTGGTCGCCCGATTCCCACTGAACCAAACTCAGCCCCTTTGAACACACGGCCCTTTATAGTTTTCCATTTTGATGTCACATCTGTAAGAATTCATGGTGGGGTTTTTCTTCTTTTTTTTTCTTCTTCTCCTCACCCTTCTCTGTTTAAGAGGAGATGTCACACTTTGAACTCTAATTTTTATTTATTTTACTAGAAAAGGGCTGATTCCTCACCGAGCTTGGAAGGAGAAAGAGGCCTTCAAAAAGTGCCCAGATTTAATTTTTTATCAGAGGAGCAGAAAGAGAAATTTGTTGATGATCAAACAGAATCAAGTACCTCAAAAGAAAGAGAAGCATCAGTAAATGGAAACTAGTTAAAGAATTACATGAAAAGACATGGGAGATGCTCGAGAGGCAGAAAAGATGCTGTAACCAAGCGGAAAGCCAAACCCATCAGTCCCAAACCACTGGAGCAGCAAGAATCGGGAGGTGAATCAGTATTTGCTCTGCAGAAGCAGCAGATGATGGGGCAGACGATGGTTTGCATAGGTGCTGAGCCGGCTCAGCACCAGCTGCTGCCTGAGGGAGCCTGAGGCCTCCAAAGAGCCCTGGAAGGCTTTTTACCTGCTCCCTTCCCTGCATAGCTAAAACAAGTGCAGGCAGTTAAATAAAGGGCTGCATTGCTTTGAAAAATGGCACCCCGGGGGCTTTGTGTTTTCCTTTTCCTCCTCGGTACCTTCCAACTCGAGTGTGCTCAGTTTATAAATCCAAAGAGGGTGGGATGGGTTATTTATTTCCCCCCCCACCCTTGGCTTTTGTTTGAATTCACTGGCAGCGCTTCGCAACTCAGGCTGGGATCTGAAAAGGCAGCAGAGCTCTGGCAATGGGATGCAGGACAGAGCAGTTTAGGGAGGGCAAGAGGAGGAGTGGGAGATCACAGCAGCACCAAGGGAGCCTGCGGCAGAGTCAGAGGCAGGCAGGACTCGAGAGACCAACCCACCCTCAACCCCTAACCCACTTTCCCAAGCCCTTCCTCACCAAAGCCTTTAAGAGGCCAGATCCTATTGCTTCCTGAACTGTGACCCGCCCAGCTTAGCTGGGAAATCTTTCCGACAGAGCAGCAGAGCTGCCGTTTGCTTTCATGCAGAGTCAGTGGTGAGCAAAGCCCAAGGGTTGCGTTAGATTAGCAGCCGGCTCCTCGGAAGGCACGGAAACTTTGATCGTTTAATATGTATGCGCCGTGTCGGAGCCAACAGGTCTCCAAACCCCAGTAAATGTTTTATTAGGGCAGCTCTGGCTTTCGTGCCCGAGCCTCGCTCCTTTTGCACTCCGGGGATCTTGTCGTGATCGGAGAGACACGGCTCATCATCTCCCTGCCTCCCTCCCAAGAAGAGCCGGGCAGCTCCTGCCCTGCTTTTTCCCTGCATGGCTCTCGAAACGCATTGGAGCCCAGAGGGCTGAACAAAGGCACCAGCACCGCAAAACCACCCCTGCCTTCCTCAGAGCATCTGCTCCTCTTGCAGGGAGACCCATGGACGTGGATACTGACACCACCTCAAAACCAGCCCCTGCCTTCCTCGAGAGCATCTGCTCCTCGTGCAGGGAGACCCACGGCTGTGGATACTGACGGATACTGATGGATACTGACACCAATCAAGGCTCTGCTCTTTCTCCTCCATCACCACCAAAGTGACCACCACGCCAGCCTGGAGCTTCCGTCGCTGCCAGGACAGGGCAGAGCTGGAGACCCGCTGCAGGAACCCAGCAGGCAGGAGGAGAAATCTCCTGTCTGGAGCTGGCTGAGATACTGCACAACCCAACCCCAGCTCCCCAGGCACAGAAGCAGCAGTGGAGTATCTCCGTGTTATCAGAGGCAACACACAAATATTTTTTTTCTTTTTTTTTTCATTTGGAAATGAGTTATTCCCTGAGCGATTATTTGTTATTGAAAATGTCATCTTGGCCGGAAATTTCAAGGGGAAAAAAAAGAAAAACCAGCACAGGTTCCCCCCTGCCACCATCCCTCTCAATTCAAAAGGAATGTAAGGCTGCTCGTCGCTGAATTTCCAGCTCCCCAAGAGCTTCAGATTAGGAAACAGTGCATGAAGAAAGAGAGACCGGGGCCAGATATGATCTCTGCAAACAAGGGCTCCTATTCAGAGGACACTGGGCCAGGATCACGCAGCAACATCCCTGCTTACATCCGTGCTGAGGAGCCTTCTGGGGGGAACGATGCTGCTCGTGTCCTGTTAAAGCAGCTCCAATGTATTTTTTTTCAGATGCTAAAAAATATTTACATTCCAAACAGACACGAAAAGCCCAGCGCCAAGAAAAGAGGGGATTTTTATAGATTTTTTGTTTCTGCTAAAATTACCAAGACAACAAGTCACCAAGTTCCCTGAAAGGATTTGACATTTTCCTGAATTAATCTAGCACCTGAAGTGGCATCGGCATCGCTGGTAACACCTTATGGTTACCTTCCCACAGCAAAATCTGCCCGTGGGATCCCACCAGGGACTCCTCCTCCTCTACCCTTTTCTAGAGGATTTTGTGCTCATTTCCACAAAATTCTGCTGGTCTCTGGATTTATATTTATTGGTTTTTTGCCATAGGGGAAATGACGAAGGCTACCAACAGTCTTGTTTCAAGGCTTACATCGTCAGCTCCGAGCAGAATGACAATTACCCATCCTAGAGTCACCAAACGCCAGGTCCAAAGGGAGCTCAAGGATCATCTGGTCCAACCTTGCTTGGCGAAAGCAAGGTCTAGGCGAGATGGCCCAGCACCCTGTCCAGCTTAATCTGCGAAGCTGGGGACTCCACCACTTCCCTGAGGAGATTATTTCAATGGATGATTGTTCTCTCAAATTTTTTTTCCACTTGTGTCCAATTGGAATCTCCTCAGGAGTAAATTGTACCCATTACTCCTCACCTTTTCCATGTGACTCCTTGTAAGGAGGGAGTCTCTCTAGCCACTCTCTGAATGCTGGAACAATGGATGGATGCTGCTAGGCACTGGATAGGAAGGGACCCCTGGGTCCATGCAGCTCTGGCAGTTTTACTATTCACTACTGCTCTTAAAAGCACAAAAAAACCCAACCCCAAACCCGAAATCCCATCAGAGCTGCACACTCAGTATCACACCATGGAGAAAGGTGACCGGAGGCCAAGTGGAAATCCAGGGGAGAGCTCGGACAACAGATGACTGAATGAGGACACCAGGGTTTTGTATAAGCATTATGACCGTGACAGCTTTCTGCATTTCCTACCTCCAGCAGCAGCAAGCCCCGAGCTGTGTGGAGACAGCTGGACGATGAGGTGTTCCAGCCTCACAATCACTGCAGACCTTATGGGGAAAGCTGCTGGTGGAGCAGCAGAAAACGCGGGTGGCATCTGAGCTCCAGGAGCACGCAGCCACCTCCCGGAGCTGGGAGCTGGCTGCAGCCCAGCTGCACCTCTCCTCTCCGGGGGAGATCCTGCCCCTGCAAGCCACTCTTCTTCCCCACCACTGTTAATTAACACCCGTTTGGTAAGTACCCATCCCCTGCCCGTGACCCAAGGCCAACGCTCCCTCCCACACCTTCGGCTGTGGCCGGGCAGGCAGATGGACGGCGAGGAGGAGGAGGAGAAGTGGTGGCAATGCTGACCGTGCTGGGAGAGCTGGGGAAGAGAAGGGCTGTGCCTTCTGCGAGCTGCTTTTGCACTGATCTGCTGCTCTGTGCGGCTCCTTTGGCGAGGCCGAGCTGCCAACGTGGAGCTTGACCCTATTTATCCAGATGGCCCAGATCTCCCAAGCGCTGAGGCTCCGGCAGTTTTCCAGGAAAATACCCAGCGGCCTCATTACATCCAAACCCTCCTCCTTCACCTGGGCCAGCAAATCCACTCCTTCCTCCCTCTCATCCCCAGAGGAAAAGAGGGAGAAGCAGAGACCAACAGGGAGAGGTGGGGAATTCTATCAAGGGGTTTGCTTTCCTCCCTTGATTTAAAAACTAGAATGTGTTTATTCATGAATCAAAATTCAACCTCATCATTAGCTGCAGCCTTTCAAGTGAAAATGTAGGTCATGCAGTCCTGTGTGGGATAATAGCAATTGTTTTGGCTTTGAGAAGCATAGAAGTAATGGAGACTAACTAATAGTCCAGCTTGGTGAAGCAGCAGATGCATCCACCAGGCAGGTCGTGAGCTCCAGCACCAACTCTTAACCCAAAATTGGGCATCCTTTTGCCTTCTGTCCCCTGCCTTCATCCTCACCTTCCTCTTCTCTTGGACCTGAGCAACACTAGACCAGAGACACGTGGTCCTTATCCTGGCAGCTGGCAAAAGGCTCAAGCACACACCAGAGAGGACCCAAACTCACCCTGAAGGACAAGCTGGAGCTGCCAATGGTAATATTTAAAAATAAGAATTAAAAAATAAGAATTTAAACAGACAAGAATCATGGAGACTTCAAAGACAGGCGCTCAGGATACACACAAACCTGATGACAGCTCCCCCTTTCTGCCCCTCAGCCTTGAGAACCAAACGAACTCATTGCACAGAAGAAACACCCTTTGTGCCCGTTTCTGTTTCAAGAGGAGCCGTCCTAGTCTGGGGATGAAAAGAGCTGCTGAATCTTCAACAGCTCTTCGCCGGTGCTCGTGGGCAGCAGCTATCAAAGCCAGGGAAAGTGAAGCGTGGAGTTTACATGTAAGAAAACGTTTGGCAGCAAGAACATCTTTGTGCCTGCACCGAGTGGAAAGGAGCAGCGTCGGGAGATCGCTTTTCCCAGGCAGCCCGAGTGCCCGAGCCGGAGCAAACCGCAAACGTAACCTACTTGCAGCCGGCTGTGATCAAGGCAAACAGAGAGGTTGCCAATTAAGAACACTGAATGATTTCAAACAACAAAGAAATCTGTGGACATTGTTTCATCCTGAAAATTCTGCATGCAAAAAAAAAAAAAAAAAAAAAAAAGGAAAAGAAATGGAAGAAAAGAAGCTGAAAATAGTCTGGATGTTGGGAGCCAGATCCTCAGCCCAGCACCGGCTTGAGGGAGTTGTGCAGGTTTATTCATGCAGCCATCATTGTTGCTAAGTTCTGATCTCTATTTAAACTTGCAAAACGTTTTCTTTTCTGGCAAAAAAATACGAGGCTCTCCGCACCCCCCCCCGCTCCCCAACCCCATCTTGGAGCTCATCTCTCCTAAAGCAGCTCACATGATGATGATCAAAAATAAGCTCTCCAAGCCTAAGCTCACTAACATTCATTTCTCTCCTGCTAATGCTGGACTTCTTACTGTTAATCCTTAAATATATCCTTAAATAAGAATGACAGTACCTGAAGCGCCTAACAACCCCGTATCATAAACAGAGACAGCCTCTGCATTCCTAATTTAGCTTGCCACATGAGAGCTGACACTAATCCCGGATCCTGAGCCTCGGATATCTCCAACGTAAATGCCATCGCCTTGCTCACCTTGACGTTACACAGGAGCCCAACTCGCCGTGTCCTGCTCAACTTTCAGGACTGGTTGTTGGGTGGTTGGTTTTCTTTTCCCCGTCTTGTACAATAAACTGGTCCACAGTGAATTCAACCTCTGAGCCTGGGGTGAAGTGTCACCTTCACCCTGTGTGGCTCAGTGCTGCAGGGACACCAGCCCAGGGGGCTGCTGGAGAGACCTCAGACAGCAACCTGCTTATGAAACGCTGTGTGTTGGGCCCAGATGTCTGCACAGCTCACCGTGGCAGAAAGCAGAGTGGGGGCTAAAGGGCAGGGGAAATGCAGCTGACCGTGCTGCCTCATCCCAGGCACTGCATCAGAAATCGCCAGTCCTTGCAATCCACAAGTTGCAGAGAACACTTTCTGGGTCTAAGGCTCCAGTTTCCACACGGCTCCAGACCAGCACAAATAGTGAGAAACAGGCGCCCAGGCTTCTGCTCAGCCTCACTGTGAGCAAATGGGTTTGCTCCAGAAAGACCAGGAACCCGGGTAAGTGGGTGCACTCAGGAGGCAGGGAAAGAGCCTCTGACATTTTGCAGGGACACTGGGAAGAACGGAAAGCGAAGCTTTACAAAGAGCCCGCCTGCCGCTCCTGGGTGGATTTTAGTGTTTCTCTCCAAAAAGGCAATTTGGAAACAAAAAGCTACATGGACCCGCAGCTGCCTCCTGCAAGGCACCGAACCCAGCGAGGAAGAGCAATCTTTACCCTGCAAAGCAGAGAGGAGGGAGGGGCTTCAGCCTCGCTCTGCAAGCAAATTGCAGCGCAGCTTTAACTGTCCCCCAACTTCTGGGGCTCTCTGGATAATTACTGCTGTCGGGTGACGGCTCGGACGCTGCAGCTGCATGTCAGTCACGAGCCAGAGACCAGAAATACCGCCGGAGCAGGAGCAGAACGTGCCAACAATAAGCCAGGCATAAGCCCTAAACTTTATTGCGAGCCCCCGCGGACCCGGCAGACGCGCCGTGGGCCAGCTCCAAGCTGGCGAAGGGAATGTGCCAAAGCCCATCATCCTGCCCAAGCCGTCAGCTGGCAGGGCTGCTGCGGCACCCCGCGGCCAGTGGCCCCGAGGCCAGGGGATGGGCAGCATCGCCCTGCTAAGCATCTGCCACCGAGGTAGGAATAACCAGCTGGAGCCGGCGCTTGACTGCGTTCCTCTGCGTAGTTGCACTGCGGAAGATACGGGCACCCCAGAGCCAGTGGGGCACTGGGTCTTTGCGGCCCAAATTGGCTGCACCGTAGGAGAAGCTGATGCTGTTTTAATCCCAGCAGGGTGAGGGTTGGAAGGGACCTCTGGAGAGCATCTGGTGCCACCCCACTGCTCCAGCAGGGTCACCCACAGCGGAGGGCCCGGCATCACAGTGTCTGGGCAGGTTTGGAATCTCTCCAGAGAAGGAGACTCCACAATCTCTCTGGGCAGTCTGGGATAGGCTCTGACAGCCTCACAGCAAAGGCATTTTTGCTCTTGGTCAGATGAAACCTTCGGTTTGTGCTCACTGCCCCTTATCCTGGCACTGGGTACCACTGACCAGAGTCTGGCCCCATCCTCTTGCCCCCCAGGGCCCTTTATCTCTTGCTCAGCAATGCTCAGCTCCCCTCTCAGGCTGCCCTTCTCCAGCTGAACAGCCCCAGGGCTCTCAGCCTTTCCTGGGCACAGAGATGCTCCAGGCCCTCAGCATCTTCCCAGCCTCCATTGAAGTACTCCAGTAGTTCCCTGAATCTCATGAACTGTGGAGCCCAGAACCCAGTACTCGAGGTTTCCTCACTGGGGTGAAGTAGAGGGGAGAAGAACCTCCCTTGACCTGCTGGCCACACTCTTCTGAAGGCACCCCAGAATGCCACTGGCCTTCCTGGCCACGAGGGCACACTGTTTGGCTCAAGCATTGGCCCACACTGTGTTGTGAGCACCTGTAAGGTGCTGGATTGCTGTCTACCGGGGGTCTGGGGAGCCTGAGCACCCCTGCCTCCTGCCCCAAGACATGCTTGTGGGGTGCAGGGGGACATCCCGAATTGGTGCAGGGGGGCAGCATGGCGCCTTCAACACCATCCCCACTGCCCACTCTACGCAAACACATCTTGACCGGCAAAACGGGGCTGCCCGAAAGCCAGTCACTGGCTTTTCCTTGCTTTGATTTTCATTCCGCAGCAAACCAGAGAGGATAACGCCTGCCTAGCTCCCAGGCACCCGGAAAGACTGTTAGTTATACGGCTCTTGTTGCAAAGCATGAGGTCTTCCAGCAAGACTTAGAGCCAGCCGAACGCCCCCGAGGCTTAGGCCAGCACAGGACGGAGCAATTACGCTCCGCAGGCCGGCGCTGCCACCGAGGAGACGCTGGTTCCCTGTCTGATTCCTATCGCGGCTCCCAGATAAGCAGCAGCCGCTGCCTGGGAGCGGGTGCAGCTTTCAGGCTTTTGTTCACCAGCTGGGATTTCGCTTTGGGCCCATCCTTAGCCAACAGTGAAGTGGAACAAAATCACTGGCAGGAGGCGTTTGGTGTCTGTGTCTCTGGACAAGGTCTGGTTCCCCCTCGCTCGCACTCGGGTGCCTCAGGAAAGCACACCCGCGCTCCTCCGGTGCCTCGGCTCGCGCGCAAAGGGGACCTGGCAAAGGCTTCTCTGCTGCTCACCGGGAATTGCTGCTGGAGGAAGGTGACTCAGATCTAAGCTGTGAGCCATTTACATCTCTCCTGAAGACTCAGGAGGGAACAGAAGGGGACTGGGCTGTGTTTGCCTTCTGCCAGACCCACTTTCATCCCGGGATGGAGCACAGCTTTGTTCGACGCAGTAACACACGAGGACGGTTCTCGGCGCTGCCAAACCTTACAATACAACCGAGTATTCCAAAACCTCTCTCATTTTTCCTTTTAAGTCCCAGCTCTCAGTCGTATGCAGTCATACAAGATCCCCGGCTTTCATTAAGGTAAAAGAAACCTCCCTCTTCCAAAAAAAAACCCCAAACCAACAATAAAAACAACACCGGAAAAAGCCCCATGATCAAACAACACCAACAAAAAAGACCCAACAAAGCAAGAATGAAATGCTTCAGAAACCACCTGCACTCTTCAGACACAAGGTTTTGAAAGGGAAGCTCTGGGTTTTGAATCCATGAGCTCCGCTGCATTTACTCCGCACCGCGCAGCGGCCCCGAAGAACAACTCTCGGGCTCCTTCCCGTCTTTAATCTGTCTCAGCAGGCACGATAAACAACTACAAATGGAATAACAATATGGGAAAAGGGGTCGGGGAGGAGGGGAGAGAAGATGCTGTAATGCAGAGAAGGCCTGAGATACTGGCGAAGGCTTTTAAGAGCCATACATGTTAATTATGGTGTTAAAAACCTGTCAGTCGAAGGGCTGGATATGAAATGGAATTGGCTTGAGATGACAGGGCTGAACTGGATTTGAAAAAATTATTTATTAAAATTCTCTGGATACAAATTAATGTTCTTAGTTCAAAATGTATTATTGTCTCTCTGGCTTTGATCTGCGGAGCACTTTGAGCGCTGAATGGAAAGGTTGTCAAATCTCCCTCTGCACACCCCGCAACAGACTCCACGGCTCTCAAAACCCCGCCTGGCCATTTCCCACTGCAACTCCTCTGCTTCCAGCCCTGGGAGGACATACAGCTGCACCAGGGACGAGCCAGGGGTTTCTGCCCAGCCTTTGCCCAGGCTCCATTGCACCAACAGCGTCTGCTCTGTGTGACCGAGCTCCTCTCCTGCTGCAAAGTCTGCAGCAAGGTGCAAGGACAGCTCTGGGGTGAACTGCTTGGGAGACAGAGCAGGGCCTGAAGGGCCGACTGCTGCCATGCCTGGGAGTGACAGAAAGCTTGTTGGGACCAGTACAAACCTTGCTGAAGGTTGTCTGACACAGCTTTAAAAAGAAGCTTTGGATCTAAGAGCCAGGACTCAGCTTTGCCCAGCAAAAAGCTTCTTTGGGAAGGACTCATCTCTCCCCTCCCACTGATTGCAAGTGGCTGCTCAATCCACACACACCAGCCAGATCAAAAATAACATATCAGTTCTAAGAACCCTAAGGCTGAGGGGTGTTGCTTATCTCCAAATCAAAGGGGTAGAGAGGTCAGAACTAGCAGCACAACAGGCTTGTCCTCAGCACAGCCCAGCCAAGGTGAGACAGCCCCGTGCTGATACCCAGACTGGCTCCAGCTCCAGACCACCGTGGTCCCTTAACTAAGGAGCAGAGCTCAGATGGGAACCCCCTCCAGTGGAAACCCTCACCTGTGGTTTTGGCCAAGCCCAATGCTGCTCTGCACTCCCAAACCACACCTGGGTCCAGAGAACAGCTCTGCCCTGCTCGAGCAGCTCATCTGTCACATGCAAATGCAGCAGCAGCCACTGCTGGCCACGTGCCTTGACTCTCTATAGAGTTCACTCCACTTGGCTCCCAGGTCACCTATTTCCTTTCCACTTTATCTCGCTTTTTTTTTTTTTTTTTTAATTTTTTATGATATTTTTTTAACACAATGTCTGTACAATTCCACTCTCGATAACACGCGAGTTAATTAAGCCGTGATCTCCTGGAGACAGGTTGCTACAAGGAGATAAGCAGCAGCTTCTGTTCCCCATAAACAGCTGTGCTCCTGACCAGCTTCTGGGGATTTGCTGCTTTTGTACGGGAAACAAAACAATCATTGCCAATTAAACCTGGACATCGCCTTTTCCCCAGCACCCTCCCCATGATCCTGCCAGAGGAGGTGAGGGTGCAGCCGTGTAGGGAGCAGCTGGGGGAGATGAATACCTGGAGCAGCAGCTCTCCAGACAAGGGCGGCAATTCAACGCGCTGCTTCCAGCTCGGAAGCGTCTGCGTGTCCACTGGACTCGTGGAGATGCTCTGGGTTTGGTAGACACCAGCTGTGGCAGGTGCTGGGTGACACGGAGCCAGTGGGTTTGAGAGGGCAGAGCTGGAATTTAGAAGGTCTGGAAACACTGGAGCAAGGGCCTGGTGTGAAAAGGAGGAAATTCAGCAAGTGCAAGCGTGAAGCGGGGGGAAATGAAAGCGAATAAAAGCAGGATCAAAGAATTTTGCTCTGCTCAGCACCTTTGCTCAGCTTCCTACCTGACACTTCCCAGCCACTGCAGTACCACTGATTTTTACCAATGGGATGACACCAAACACCAGTATGGACCCAGACCCGTCCATCAAACTGGGATAACAACCTTGACCTGACTCCGCACCCAAGGCTGGAGGACACTGGGATCCAGCAGTAATGAGGGGCCTGAAGATGCCCAGAGCTGGACTGGCTGCACCCACCGGCAATGCAGAGCCAGGTGCCAGACCAGAAAAATCACCAAGATGGCAGAATCTGAGCCTTCCTCACTTCTGGAGTCTCAGCAGCCTCCTGTGGGGCTGCTCTGCTGCTGACACAATTACCTGAATATCATCAGTGGCATGCCAGGAGCTGCTCATTAAAGACAGGCACTCTGCCTTGAGGGATGGGGGGGGAGAGAAGAAAGGTGGGGGTTCCTTTTTTATACCCCTTGACTGTGGCTTTAATGCTTTTAAATCCCTTCAACCCAATTACAGCTCTGTATCCTGATTAGGGACTCTGAGCTATTGTGCACCACAGCCATTATCTGGCGGCCCATAGAAAAATTAGTACCTGGAGAGGCTATGCTGGGAAATAAATCTTTCCCTGACATTTTGGGACCAATTCTTGGCCAATTAGAGCACACTTTGCTGTGTAGGTAATGTGTATCCAAACTGCTCTCCCTGCTGAAAAGGCCAAGCAGAGAACAAGTGTAATCCATGCAAAAGAAGAAGAAAAAATAACCCGCTGCAGACTCAAACCTCACCAGTGCTCTGGATGCAAAGCCACAGAAGGGGACCTGTCACAGTGCTGATGGCTCTGAGACACTCCAGAGGGGCCAGGAAAGATCTCAGGTGGATCTGAAGAGGTCTATGTCCTATCTGGGGCTGGATGGACCAGGAACCTGCTCCACCAGCCCCTCACCAGTCAAGAAATGGGAACTTGAAACAAGTCCCCATGGCACACTCGGGGTGGATGGACAAGGGGGACACTGGAGGTGGCCATAGGGGAAAAAAAGGCAGTGATTTCTACTGGTTCAACAAAAGAAATGCAGCTTCCCTGCAGTAAAACCACCAGGAAGCTCCTTCTGAGCTTTTTTTCTCCTTCACTGGCACTTGTCCAGCTGACTTTGCACCTCTGTCTCTTCTTCTGCCCACTGGCTGAAGCTGTTCTAACACAGGCTCCCTAATTGCTGAAAGTTGCAAACAACCTCCCACTCGGGTGTCCCAGCCCCAGAACTGGTGCTGTGGACAACCCTCCCATCACGAGATGCTCCCACAGATGCCCTGTGCACTGGAATGGCCAGGCTGCCTGGATCTCCCTCCTCCCATCACTCTCCTCTTGCAGCATTTCCAGGGAAGCAGGGAAAACAAGGATTAAAACAAAACTGAACCCAGGAAGGAGAAGATGATCCCAAATCTGCCACCTCCAGGCTGAGCAGAGGGATCTGCTGAGAGCGAAGACCTGCCACGGGAGCTCAGACTAAAACCAGAGGGAAGATGAGCAGCAGGCTCAGCATGGTGTTTTGAGCAAGAATCTGCCCTGCTATGGTCAGAAACTTCAACCACAACAACTTCTCCTGGCTCTGAGAAGGTCTCTAATGCATGGTTCCCAGAGCCCAGAGCAGGCCTGGACACCTCTGCAGTCGTGGGGTGGATGCACACTCTGCACCAGCCCCTTGGTGTCTCTGCTAGCTGAGAAAGCCCTGGATCTATCTTACGGATGAACTCTGAAATAAGCAGGAGTCCTGCCCACCCTTCCGAAGGAAAAGGGCTGAAGGAAGAGATGAAACCACCACAGAAAGCCAGTGTCAGCACATCTAAAGCACACCCACCTCCCTGAGCACACAGGCTGAGCCCAGCAAGGACCCAAACCCCAGAGCTCCCACCCTCTGCCAACTCTGAACCAGACAAGTCAAGCTACAAATGCCAACGAGCTGCGTAGGACCCGTTAGCAGCTGGCTGCCCAGCACGGCCCAGGAGATCAGCCCTGCCAGCCACGAGCACAGCAGCCCAGATGTGCAGGCCCTAAGGGCACAGCTGCTGGCAGAACCAGTCACTTGGCAGTTTAAATTGGTGCTTCGTGTGGCCTTTGAACAGCCCCCTGCTCCCCGTCCCGAGGAGGTGGCAGGAGAAGGGCTGGAGGGTCTGTGGTTCATCCTGCCCGTCAGAAGCGAGGTGGGGAAGGCTCCAGAGGGGCTGCATCACCCGGCACTGCTGCTCTGGGGTCGAGTTAATGGTGCATGGGCATCTTGATGCAACCTTTTGCCTATGATGATACTAATGGCGAGTGGTTCAATTCCTCCCCGGGGAGATGATGATCATAGTTAATGGAATTAATGCAAGGTTTTAATTTGCCTCTCGCCGGTCGGTCCTAGCAGCTCCCCAGCTTCCAGCAGAAGCACCAAAAAGATGGTGTTTGATCTTCCCTCCCCTGACACTCATGTGCTTTTCATAGCATTCACCATCTGGAGGGGAGAAAACCCATCAGGCCTCCCAGCTCTGCTGCAGCACCAGTTGTCAGGTAAGCTGGTGCTGTAGCCACGATGCAAGCCCCAGCTCTCCCAGCTCAACCTCACTCCAGGGAAGCTGAAATCTGTGGGTGTCAATAGGTGGACCAGCAGCTTGGGGGGCAGGAGGAGTCAGCAGCACAAGGCTTATAAAGTCACAGCAGCTGCTGGCATCTCCTCCTTGTGCAGGAGCACCCAGGGATGCCACCAGAACTTGTGTAAATAAGGGAGAACTAAGTGGACGTGGTCCAAAATTTGGGATGCAGGGCTAAAAGCAGAGGGTTTGGGGGCTGCTGGGAGCACTGGGGGTGGTTGGGATGGAATTTTGGGGGATTATTTTTTTTTTTCCATGTGGAGAAAAGCCCCAATACACTGAAAAGTGTAAAAACAAGTAAAGAACTGTCCAGGAATGGTCTGATCCAAATTGCCTGGGATAGCAGAGATGGGGGAGGAAGGAAAGCTATTAAAAAAGGCAGCAATGTGTGGCTGGAATGAGATTAGACCAGTAACAGGTGCAGTCCCGCGCCAGCTAAATCCCCACGAAATCAGATTAATGCAGGTGGTCTTTATGTAGCTGACTGAGAAGATCAATACTGTTGTTTCAGTTGGGGGAAGGAAACAACTTGTCCTGTTTGACAAAATCCTGTCACGGATTATGTCCAGCGACCTCCATCCCCACCTTGCTCAGCACCACTGCAATTAGGCTGGCTGGGTGGGGCTGGGATCAGACCCACGGCCCGTTCCCATCACCCAGTGCCATCCTGGGGGCTGACTGAGGGGTTTTGTTTCTTGCTGGGGTGCAATTTGGGGGTTGTCTCCTTGTCAGAGCTGCGAAGCTCCGTCCCCCAGTGCAGAGTGCTTGCTGGGAAGCACCCCCTGCCCCCCCTAGTTGTATTTCTAATCCATCACAAACTTTCCTGTGCCAGCAATACTGAAAAGCTCCATCCCATCCTTAAGCCCCATCCTCAAGTCGCATCCTCAGTGACATTTCATTACTCCCCACTCCCACTAAACCCACTCCTGCTTCTGCCTCAGGATGGGCAGCGGACACGGCCACGACTCACCCCTCCCGAAGCCTCCCGGCCCTCCAAGAGTTTGGAGAATTAAAAAGGGAATGAGAAGGCAGGGGAGGGAGGGAAGAGAGCGTAGGAGAGCTTGGGATTATTTTCTCTGGGAGCCATTATCCAAGAGCCTATAGCACAATTAGCACCTGGAGAGGCTGCGCTATAAATCTTGCCGTGACATTTGGGGACTGATTTCCCTGGCAATTAGAGCAGCCTGGCTCACGCCATCCACGGGCTCACCACTGTAAAGGCCAACTCCAGAGCATGGGAAAGATCCATTCAGAGGGGAGCTCTTGTTTTGGGAGGGGGGTAAAGCAGGGTGTGGGGGGCAGGAGCTGAGCATCTCCCCTGCCAGCCTGGTCTGCGCCCCTCCTCACGTTGCTGTGATGGGAAGTGACCTCTGCTTGCTGAGCTGGCCTCAAAAGCCCATCCAGAAGCTCTGGCCCAAGCCCAGGCCTTTCCCCAAGTTTGGAAAAGCACCCAGGATCTCTGGCTCCCCACTCTCCCTCTCCATCTCATCATCAGGGATGGATGATGCTCTGCAGAAAGTGCTGTTTTGTTATTCAGTCCCGATTCTGCACCAGTGGGTCTCCAGGAGGACGCCAACTCGCCGGCCTTTTTGTTCTGGTTTTTAATCCAAAGCTCTTCCTTTTAAAACAGTCTTTCTCTGCAACCTTTCCTTTACATTTACTTTATATCAGCTGCAAATCTGAAAGCTCAAAAGCAAACATAAGGCCACTTGGATTTTGTCAAGGCAAAAGAGTCAAATCCAGTCAGAATATCTTCCCGGATTTTAAATCCGGTGACATTTGGAAGCATTTTGTTTGTGAGCTGAACCCAAAGGACTGTTGTTGTTGCTGCCATCGCTGCAGGCACCGCTTCCAACATCGACTCCTGGTGTTTCTAAACAAGAGCAGATTTCCTTCATCCCTCCTCTTCCTCCTCCCTGCTTTGCTTTGGTGCCTCCAACTGCTCTCTCGGGGCAACACCTCTGCCTACAAATACACTGTGATTCCTCAGGGATCACAGCTCTAAGGATCCTTAACTTGATGAAAATGATCCTGTTTTCTGAAGCTTTGACATCCTCCCACCAAACCCAGGGCGCTGGGGATGGAGGGGTTAAGGCAGGCAGGGCTCAGCTCTACCTGTGGAATCCCCCTCGGTGCTCAAGAAGTTAAAAATAATCCTAAATTGCTTCCCCAGGTAGCGTTTGCCTGTCCCTTGGGGGAATCAATCACAGCATCAAAGGGAAGGAGGCATCTCCAAAGGGCTCTGGCAGAGGCTGAAATGCAGGAGCTCCGATAAATAGGTGAATAACTGCAGCAAATTGCAGTGTCAGCAACACCCTCCCTAACCTGGATTTTTTTCTTTTTCTTGTTTTATTTTATTTTATTTTTTTTTAAGTTTTGTTTGGGGTTTCTGTTTTGTTTTCAGATTTTCTCAGGAATGAGTGGCAGAAATCTCAAATTTAATTTAATTAGCACCTGCTCTCTGCCTGCAAGTGGCTTTTCTTCAACCCTGACAGTTGCATCCTTTGCTGCCTTCCTTTGGCTAACATTGACTGCTTCCCTCTGCGTTTCTAATGGACCTGAAAGACTCTTGTTACATACTTTATTTGTGCTCCAGCACCAGCAAAGAGAGACTAAAAGCTGCTGGGGGAATAGACTGAGATGGCGAAGGGCTGCAGCGGGCCCAGCGAGGAGGGGGGAGTTGCAGCAGCACAAGCACTGCTTTTTATTTCTCTCCCTTCTAGGCAGATGCTGTTTCATTTCGGTTTTTAATTCCTCAGCAATCATGGAAGTGACAGTGAGACGAGATGGAAGGCAGCTAATAAGTGCCAGCATGTAAAGGAAAAGGAGCAACCCACGTGTGGATGCAGAGGGCCATAAATCAGCGTCCGTGCGGGACCAGCCTCGTCCGCAGCGCCGTGCCGTGAAGCTCGTGGACTGGGGAAGGCCTTTAAAATGCAAATATTCTGCATATGCCTCCTGCTTTTATGAGCCCCTGTGTGCTGAGGGCAGAGGTGAAGCTCCCAGATCAGCAGCTGGACCTGGATAAAATAACCAGGTAAAATAACCTGGGTACCTCCTTGGGTGCCCTGAGCACACAGCCAAACCCCTCCTTCTTGCAAGCGGCAGGAATGGCTTCAAATCCATCCCTCCTGCAGGACACGAGTGGGTTATTGCAGATATACACTCATTACACAGTGCAGAGGAAAGCTCCCTGCAAAAGCAGCCCAGCCCTTGCCTGCAATCAGGGACACTGAGGAGATTCCCATGATGAGCTCAGGGGGGTGCAGAGGGGTGCACTGATAACCTGCCCGTGTGCTGCCTCTTGGTGAGTTATTTTCAAAGCAGTATTTGGATTTTTTAGATACTGCTGCCTCTGTTTTGAACAGGTTTGGGGAACTCTGTGTTGCACTGGGGAGGAGGACTTGCAGGTGTCTGATGAAAACCCAGCATTTCTATGGGAGAAAAAGGAGCATTTACAGTTCTCTGCTTTCAGAGACATTTCCTTAAGAGGAAGGGGAAAGAAAAGCCAATCCCACTTGACTGTGCCCTTGGCTCTGACTGGCTGCTAAACAGCAGCCACTGCCACCCATGATGCTTTACTCTGGGCTTAGTACAGTCACCCAGAACCGTACAGACACAGAGCACAGACTGTAACCATGGTGCTTGGAATGGGCTGCACTGGGGACATCCAGACAGGGGACTAAACCCCAGCACGCTCAGCACGGCACAGTGGAGGGAAGGGAAAGCAACTGGAGATAGAGCCTCTCTGTTTCCAAGCAGTCTTCCCTCCACGGGCAACTGCTGCCTCTCCAGCCAGCAACTAAAATTCTCAGAGGTCGCAACCTGATGGACAGAGCTGAGCTGATGGGGACTAGGAATATTCAGAAAGGACTTGCAGACACAATGAGCAGGAGCAAACTGAGTACACTCCATCTCTCCCTCAAGCAGCCTGGAAACGTGGTACCCTCACTTGCTTCCTCCTCCCTGTGCTCTCCAACCTGTGCGACACCCCACCAAGCCTCCACCCTGCTCCACTCCTGGGGAGACCCTCCCGTGGCCTGTTGTTTAAGTGCACACACACATACTCAGCACTGCACTTTCTAAACACTCTCCCACCCAGCAATTACTGAGCGTGGAGAGGAGGACTGGAGTTGTATTGACTTACAAAGCCCACACAGTCGGAATGCAGCCCAAACAAATCAATGGCATATTTAGCCAAATAAACTGCTCTAGCAAGCCGATGACTCTGAGGCTTCCTCGCGTTCACCGGCCCGGAGGAGTATTTTACTGGAATGCCCTGAGGTTTGCAGGTAGGGAAGTTTTTAAAGCATGAGGCAAACTAAGCCCAGTGCTACAGATCTGACTTCCACATCTGCACGAGGTTCAACGGGAGGACTTCCAAGAAGTCCAGTCCAGATTAAATTAATGACACGATTCTGCCCACTTAGGGTCATGAGAGCGCGGCCCCAGACACTGGCAACCACCCCCAGTCATTCCCATTAAACTGACAGTGAGAAAGGGCTGGTGACACTGTGCTGGGGCTCATGGCTCTTGCAGAAAAGAAGTAACCAAGGCTGATGAGGAAGAGGAGATACCAGGGAAGAGCGGTAGTGTAAGTGGGAGTGGAAACACAAGCAGATGTAGCTCAACTCATCCAGAAAATCCATCTCCTTTTGAAACATCAAACCCAGTTTGCAACCCATGGCTCCCAGTTTCAATTTTCAGCTTAAGAGCTGGGGCAGATACTGAACCCTTTTCACCCTGAGATTAGCCAGCCCCTAAGCCCTCCCACCACCATGGACTTGTAGACCTCGGTCTAGATGGGGTCAGGTTGCAACAGTCACTGTACAAGCACCAAACAGGTCCCTGCTCAGACTGGATCTGCAGTTCCAGTAGCTTTGTGTCCAGGGAGCAGAAATATTTCCCACGCAGAAGAAACAAGTCAAATGACCTAAGTACTTGAGGTCAACTTCTCCAAACCCTTTAAAAATATATATTATTAAACGGGCAAATGTCAACAGAAAACATAATTTGGAAAGAAAGACCTGAAATGTTTGTTTTGCGAGTGGTTTTGAAAATGGACCTTTTCCAGGCTTTTTAATTTTTCCTTTTCTTTCTTTCTTTCTTGGCTGAAACTCTTCACCAGATTTGGCAGGGCTTCACAGATGGCGCTGGCCGACCCACAACTGAATTCTCAGAGAATAAGCTATTTGTCCAAAAGAAGAAAACATGCCCAGATTTGCTAGGCTCCAACCCTCTCCCACGCTGCTCTCCCTGCCTCTGCAGCCGTCGGCTCGCCCACCTCGCTGCAGAAGCTCCAGCAAGAGGCTGCACGGAGGGGAGCTGCTCTAGAGCAAACGAGGAGCTGCTCCTCCATCAGCAGATGGATGGAGATGGGCGATGAGCAGCATCTCCTGCAAAGTGCTGGTGGAAGATGCAACAGCACCTCACGCCTCTCTGCACCCTGCTCCTCCCTGGGCTTCATGGAGAAGGGTATCTGCACCCACCAGGGCTGCTCCCTTGCTGAGCAACCCCCCCCAGTCTCTGCTGCCCCCAAACATGATGCAAAGCTTGGCCCGGGCTCACGGAAACGGTCGTGATTTGCAAGCAAACAAATGTGCTGTTTAAGGTTTGCTCTATTGCTGGGCAAATCCTCTTTGCTTCTGAGAAGAAAAGCCAGTTGTGGAGACTAATCCTGAGAGCCCCTATTCAGGAAAAGCTCAGCACTGAAGCTGTCTGCGAGGCTGATGCTCAGGAAGATGGGGGTGCTCAGCACCCACCAACCCTTGCCCACAGCACCTCCGTAAGAGCTGGGAGAAGCTCTGTAATGGCACTTAGGAACCTCTTAGCAGCTCCCTGCAGGAAGGAGAGCAGAAAGTGGTGCCACTCTGCTCGTGTGCAGGCAGGAGGGACCAGCACCTTCTGCAAGACACGGGTGCCAGAAGCTCTCTCCTCACCCTGCAACCCCCCTCCAAAGCCAGGATGCCAGGATGCCACCACCTGCCAGTAGCAAAAAGGACGACGGGGATGGCTGGCACGGGGGCACTCAACTCCACCAGTACCCCCCAGATACAGCAGTGGCTCACCCCGCAGCGGCACCGTCAGGAGCAAGATGTTAATAGCTGAGGATCTGCTAGAGCTGGGTGGAAGTCACCACATGGCTGTGTCATGTGCAGCAGCTGAGAAGCTAGCTGTTGGTGTTTGCTCACAAACAATATGTTTGTCAGGATTTGGCCTCGTCTCTCAACTAGAAGGTTTCCTTATGGAAGTTTCTCCGCGGGGAGCAGCGCCACGGAACACGCACGGCAGGAGCAGTCTGGCATCCCAAGCAAAGGCACGGCCGGTGCTCCCGTCGCCTCCTCACCATCGGATCCGTTTCCCAGTAAACTAAATATTGCTTCAAATACTTTAAATATCTCTCCCTCCTTACCCACAGTGCCCTGGTGCTGCTGCTACCCCACCAGTATGGAGCTTGTGGGGGCCCAAAGGAAGTGCTTCCATTAATTTTTTTTTTTACACTTGCACTTAAAAAAAAATTAAAAGAAAAAAAATCAACTAAAAATCTATTTCTGGTTATTTGTGGGTTTGCTTCCTGACAAGTTCACACCTTTGTTGTCCCTTCTGAGGATGCATCAAACACTTGTGATGTGCCAAGTGACCTGGAAGTGGCCCCAGCCTGTGCTGCGAGTTGATGCCCAGTGCATGAGAAGCAGGTGCCGCCTCGCTTTCCCAGGAAGCACGAGGGAGCTGGGTTCACCTGGAGGATTTTATGGCTAGCATGATACTGTTTTGTTGGGGTTTAAATTTAGAGGACAGACGCGGGCTGCGCGGCGTGAGCACAGCTGGGGAGCTCAGCCCGGAAGGAAAGTGCCCTCCTCCCGCTCCGCAGCCGAGCCAACCCAGCCCTACCTGCAAAGTCAATTTACCGCTTGGGTTTCTTCTCCGGGGAGGAAACTCCCCATCCGTGGAGCTGTGGGGGGAGGAGGATCGTCAATCCCGACGCCTCCCCGCAGCCGGAGGGGTCCGCGCTGCCTGAGGAGCCGCACGCAGCTCTGCGCGCTCGCTCGAGTGTCTGATCGACTGTGGAGAGTTTGCACAGCTTGGGAGGAAATTAGCTCCTCCAAACTCATTTCTGCCATTGCCAGCTCTTCCTTTTAGCCCCCTGCCTGAGCTCCTTGCAAGAACCGTTTTTGCCCATAAAAGCAGCGGAGCAGTTACTGTAATGCCCAGGGACCCCAAATGCTGCTATTTCCAGCACTGTCAATAAAAAAAAAAGGGGGGAAAAAAAGGGTCTTGTGAGTGCTGAAAAATTCCCCCCTTGGGCCCATGGAGCCGCCCACAAAGGCGCCTCGTCCTAAATTACTCTGAATTTCTGCAAAGGCTCCCAAATCCCCAGTGGTCATGGACCCAACTGGTGGCCCACTGTAGTTTCCCATGGGGATGGTGACACCCCTGAAGCAGCAACACTTCTTGTGCTCTGAATGCTGTTTCCCTGCACGAGATGGTGACCATCCAAGATTTGGGAAGCAGAGGGGACCTGGGGAGCCCGTAGTGCACATCGGGCCCGAGGCCGCGTGCCGCCTTCGCCTCAGCATCCCATCATGTCATGTCCATTTGCAGATTGCACTTTATTGGTTTTTATTTGGCAGCCTCGCTTGACTCTGCCCTTTAATTTATCCATTATACATTCTGATTAATTGGCCGATAAAGCTCTGTCCAGTTTTTTTTTAAACAAATCCCCAGCCCATTTGCTTTTAGTGGAACAGCGAACAAGCCGTTTAACTCATTACACCATCGTGCTCGTGCTGGAGGTTCGCTCGGGAAGGAGATATTTCAGGATCATACATATGGAAAAGCAGCTCTGATCTGCATTAATAATCCCACAGAGGGCTGGGGCACGATGCTAGTTAAGGCGAGATCCCTGCGAGCTGCACGGGAACAGCCCTTTCCTCCTGGTGCTCCTTCCCCAGCAGACCCAAACCCTCCTTCTTATCCACGTGTTGACACCAAGTTAATGATGAATTCCCAAAAAACCCTCAATTTTTACACTTCGTTTTTTCTGGGCTTCGTTGCCCAGATGTCCTCTTTTGCCTTGAGCTATCTCCAGGCTTCCTTTCTTCCCATATGCCCTCTTCTAAGGCTGGGAAAACATCTCCTTAAGCACCCCTAAAGCCACCTCAGAAGCCTCTTTCCGTCCCACATCCCTTGCCTTGGTTTCAAATCCCTTGGTGGTAGCTCCATCATCAGATTTCTGGCTGTCGAGTGTGGTACAGCCATCCCCCATCTCTAGATAACTTCAAGTATCACCACCTCCTGCCCGAGCAGTGCTTCTGGAAGAGGATTCCCACCACCCACCGGGGCATCCCTGCTTGCTCTTGTCTGCCAAAAATAATCCCTGTTTTCTCTCGGCACCCAACCCCCCCCCCCGTAAATCTGCCAGCCCCTATTACAGGTGCAAATGAGGAGTGACACACGCAGAGGTGGGAGCGAGGGGAGTAGAGAACTCCTTCTGCCTGCCTGACTTTCAAAAAGCATGAAAGGAACAAAGAGAAGTAAGCGGCAAGCAAACGCCATTTCCCCTCAGTACGGGACTGGGAGTGAATAAGCGACGGACTTTCCACAGGGTGCCTTAATTCCCGTCCGTCAGCCTCGCTGCCTTTCCTCCCCCTTCAGAATGTTATTATCTATCACTCTCCTGGCGTGAACAGGACTGGGTGCATCTCTCCGTCTCACTAGCTCAGCTGATAAGCTTGACAGACCTGGGCACTGGTGACAGCATTCACATTTCCAGTGGATAAAGTGCCATTTACATGAGGCAAGCGCTGGTGATTTTCCATCAGCCGGGACAGAATGAGGATGGGAACAGCTTGTAAGCTTCCCCTCTGGAGCAGAGATGCTTTTTTTTTTCCGGTTTTCTTTTTTAGTTGTTGTTGGTTTTCTTTCTTTTTTTTTTTTTCTTTCTTTTTTAAGGGCAAAATCTGGACTTTCTCCTCCACTCGGATTTATAAACACCACCATGAAAGAAGGCCCTGGCCCTGATTAAGAATTCCCAGCATGCCAGAGTTTGCAAAAATCTCCGGACCAAGCAAAACAAGCTCAGGGGAAAGTCTGGCAACCCATTCTATCTGGCTGTTGTCGAGGGGATTAGAGGGGAATTTGGCATGCTCCCTTTTCCCTTCCTTCGGACTCATGCCTTATATTTTTCAAGGATCCTTCTATAGACCACGCTGTTTTCTTCTGGAGGAGCTGGTTGGGTTTTAATGTTCCCTTTTGTCTC
The DNA here is from genome assembly GCA_025447755.1 of Corythornis vintsioides. Classification (NCBI taxonomy): domain Eukaryota; kingdom Metazoa; phylum Chordata; class Aves; order Coraciiformes; family Alcedinidae; genus Corythornis; species Corythornis vintsioides. The sequence goes on from JAOEGS010007868.1 coordinate 54,235, forward strand.
CCTGACACTGCCCCTTTCTTTGCCTTTTTCTTTGCAAATGGGTACCTCCTTTAAGCAGGAACAACCAGCATCCAGTTCCCACAAGGGAGACTGTGGGGAGGCCGAGGCAAACACGTGGTCCAGACAAATTCCCCCCCTTGTCAGTCTCCTTCCACCCTACACCTTCAAGTTCTCCATCCTTCTGCAGGCAACCTGGACGCTTCCAGACTTAAGGCAACGGCGCGAATCTCACACCCTTCTCCAGCTGAGCTCATTTCATCCCGTGAGACAGAAGGTCTGCGAGACACGGAGCCATCCCAAGGGGTCGCATGGGGGACTGAGGGGCTTGGGGATGCCAGCAGAGGGGGTGCTGCTGCAGCATCTGCAGCAAATTCCCTGACAAACCATCACCTTGCTCCCAAAGCCGCGCTCAGCACCTCGTCCCTCCCCCGCAGCGCCCAGACGAGTCACGTTGCCAGCAGCCACGCCACCACCACCAGTAAAACTCCAGCCCTGGCAAGCAGGATGGAAGCAATAAAGATCTCCGACAGCGCCGGGACCCGCCAAGGTCACCAGCTAAGGGCTCGCTCCTGTCTGACGGCCCAGGCTTTTCTGACTCACAAAAAGAAAACAATGCAAAAAAAACCTGAAACCCAAGCATCTATTTTTAAAGGCTTGGGGGTTTTTTCAGTTCATCCACAAACTTATTTGCTGTCTGTTTCAAACCAGGGCTCCCGAAGCCAGGAAGGTGGATCCCCATCCAACAGCCCCTTTAGCTCCCGTGCTCAGAGGACCCTGCTAGCCCTGCAGTGGATGGGTGGAGGAGAGCAGAACCGGGCAGAGCCCAGCAGCAGCAGCTTGGAGGTTCATGCATGGCAGTGCTGGAGCTGAAGGCAAGGCTGACAAACCTTGGCCTGGCCTGGAACCAACGAGCCTTTTGGCAAATGAACAGCACGACTGATTAAAAGACAGGGAAATATCTTCCCATTTTATCTTTAAATCCTACTTGAAAGAAGACTCGGCATTTAGGAGATTTTTTAGCAGAATGCTAAAGCTACCTATTGATTTACATCTCCATCTTTCTTTCTAATTGGAAAAATATCTAGACGAGAGGGAAACCTCCCACTTCCACTGCATCTCTTGGCTTTCTCCAAGCAGAAGCCAGGCATCTACCTGGAGGAGCACAGGACCGGGCGAGGGAGAAATGCAGTACGACCGCGGGAACAGGAGAGGGAGTAGCAACAGTGGAAGAAGAAAAAGTGTGAGAGATTTCATGTCGCTGCTGCTCTTGTTTTCAGCTAAGTACCAGCTCATCACTGCTGTAAAGTCATCTGCTTGGCCACCTGCCCGGTGCAGGGGACAGCAGGGATGAGCCAAACCCATGGCATTCGCCCCCAGCTACAGCCTTTGCCCGGAGGGCATCTGCAGGAACCGCTCTGATTTCACACTGCTGGAAAGGGCAACATCTAAGTCGCGTCGATATCCAGAGGGATATCCACCCCGAGGTGTGCTGCTGGGTTGCCAAGGATGTTATCCAAGGATAACCCCCAGGTCCCACAGGCAAGGAAAGGCATTTCTCCCTGGAGTCGGGCGCAGCATGGGTGGGAGGCTGCTGACCACAGAGGCTGAGCAGCAGCCCTGCTGTTTCTCTGCTCAGTCATTAATCACACGGACACAGGGAAGGTTTACAGTTACTCCAGGCAGGCAGCGAGCCAGTCACAGAGGAGGAGGGAGATACCCCTTTCGCCTTGTCTCCTTCTGGAAACACCACAAGTCTTTGGCTCCATCCCCTCCCTCGAGTTGCTCCAGCAAAGCCCAGGAGCTGCAGCTCTCAAATGAAAGGGGATAAATCTTCCTCCTTTCCCCCCTGCAAAGCTCCTCCCGGCACGGCAGAGCCAGGCTGGCAGGAGGCTGTGGGGAGGAGCAGCTCTCGGAGCAGCGCGTCTCGCCCGCGTGCCTTTGCTTCCTCCTCTCCTCCAAACCTGCCTGGGCCAGCCCCTCAACATCTGCTGAGCTGCTCCTCCTGCCCCTCACCTGCTGTTCAGACAGACCTTCCCACCCATCTCCGGACCACCAGCTGCACTGGTTTTTTTCCAGCAACCTCCACCGAGCCTGCAGAGCATCTCCATTCCCACGTCTTCCCGCTGCTGGACACGGTGAGAGCTGGATGGGCTGCAACTTCAACCCGCTTATTCAGCTGCAAAACCAGGATATGGGAGGCACGAAGCTCGAGCTCCTAGTTAATTCATTCAGAGCTCTGCATAGAGCCCCTGCCTGGCAGAGGGAGAGTGTCCTCACAGCACACAGCACAGGAGAAAAAGACTAATTTGCCACTATTTATATCCATTCATACGATCTGCGCCTCAAACCCTAACGCGTGGAAAGGAGATCACAGGAATTGAGAAACCTTTAGGGACAGGGACAGTGTGCAGAGCGTGGCAGCCTCACAAACTGCACAAGATGGGTAAGAAAATTGACTCTCGACCTCCTCGGAGAAGGCTCCAGAAAGCAAGTGAGCGCCAAAGCTCCAGCTTCCCTTGGCTTGCACTGCAAAAAACTAACCCTCCGGAGTCCAGAGTCGCAGCTGTGCTCCCAACTATCTCCCCAGCCATTCCCTCCCAAAGTCCTTCTTCTTGTCCTGGTGCTAAGAAGGGTTATTACTCCTTCCTCACAGCATGCGACAGAAATGTTTGTGCAGAGAAAAAAAATCCCCCAAGTCAGTACATTAATGTCCTGCAATGAAAAATAGATCTGTCTAAATATGCTCAAGGTAATTCAGAATACATTTGAGGTGATTTCAGGCTCTAAACTCTGCCTGTAACAGCATTTCAGGCTGTGTTTATCAGTGCTTTCCCTCTGCACTCCCAGTTTTTTTTCACCCTAGTTATTTTTAAAACATTTGCACAACAACAGAACCAAATGATCACGGGGAAGGGGAGAAAGCAGCCTCGAAGCAGCCTCTCCCAGCAGCTCGGGAAATTTTACCTCCCCATTTACCGACCCCAAAGCCTCGCCTGCTGCAGGCTGGGGATCAGCTTAGGTCAAGGAGAGGAGCCTGATCCCTGCGGATCAGCTGCAAATCTGCAACGAGGTCCCTGAGTAAAGCCAAGTCACAGGCAAATTTCACCCTGAGCGCTGTGTAGCAGCTCAGAGAGACACCAAAGGTCAGGCCTTAGCTTTGCAGCTCTGGCACAAGAGCTCCCGTTTAGCAGCTCAACGTGAGGATGCTGCACAAATGCCAACAGGACCAGACCCTCCTCTGGTTTCTACCAGAGAAACACAACCAAGAGAAACCTTCCCAAGCCAAAGCATGCACAGGGCTATAGAAACAGAGAGTGGTTGGGCTTGGAAGGGACCTTAAAGATCATCTAGTTCCAGCCCATCTGCCATGGGCAAGGGACATCTTCAACCAGACCAGGTTGTTCAGAGCACTGTCCAGCCTGGCCTTGAACACTTCCAGGGAGGCGCATCCACAGCTTCTCTGGGAAATCTGTTCCAGTGTTGTGCTGGCATTCACCAGTAAAGACTTTCTCCCCAGTATCTGATTTCAGTGATGTTTATCCCTCATATTTGCTGCTGGAAACTATCCAGCGTGCCCACTCCGAGAGCTCAGAAATGCTCCTGCTAGTGCCCCGGACACCATCCCAGCCCCCCCTGCTGACTGTGAATCAAGGAGACGGGAGCATGAGAGATGGACCCAGAGCAGCGAGCCATACATCCTAGAAATGAAACATCAACCGGGCTGCTCCCAGTAACAGATCACCCTGCAGGAGTTCTGCAACAGCCCCATTACACATGCACAGCAGAACCTGGGGGAGCAGCACCGTGGGTCCCCCCCTTCCCAAGCTGCATGATCGCAGAGAAGAGTTTACAGCCGGGCGAGGAAAGCAAAGCCAAGCAAAGCAGGCACGTGAGGCTGCTGCAGGGGACTTTCCCCCGTAGGACAGGGAGAAATGTGGGCGTGTGGAGCTGGTTCAGAGGTACTACCTGTGGCAAACCACCCCTGCCCAGAGCAGGCGCTGCCAAGGCGCTGCGGCAGAGGACGGAGCGCGTGCGCGTCGGGCACAACTCGTGTGCTGGTCTGAAGTATGAGCTTGGGGAAATAAAAAGATAAAAACAAAGAGAGATGGCTTTGGGCTCGAGGGGACCCATCTGTTTTCGAGGAGTATTTATTTATTTATCAATTAATGTATCTATTTTACCTTGTGTTTTTGTACCATCTTGAAAACAAGGAGTCATAATACCCCTCGAGCAATTCTGCCCCTTATCCATCTGGTAAACAGCCATTCCACTTTATTTCCTTGGTAGCTTTGTGTTTTTGGTTTGTTGCTTTCGTTTTGTTTTGTTTTGTTTTTCAAGCTCTCCAGTTGCTAACAGAGCTGAAATCCACCAATTTCAGGACAAGGACATGGCTGTTAATGCTGATGGCAGTAATAATGACATTGTGCTCACGCAGAGTGCCTCTGCTGGCAGATTTCAGCCCGTTTCACAGTCACCTGCAAGCACCCATCGGAGGGAGCCAAAGATGATGCTGATTTTAAGAGGTGTGGTTAGTAGGTGGAGAGAGGTTCTCCTCCCCACTCTGCTCTGCCCTGGTGAGGCTGCAGCTGGAATATTGTGTCCAGTGCTGCACTCCTCAGTTCAAGAGGACAGGGAATTGCTGGAGAGAGTCCAGCCCAGAGCCACAGAGATGATGGAGTGGAGCATCTCGCAGCTGAGCAAAAGCTGAGGGAGCTGGGGCTCTTTAGCCTGCAGAAGACTGAGGGGTGACCTCACTGATGTTTATAAACATGGAAAGGGTGAGTGTCAGGAGGATGAATCCAGGCTCTGCTCAGTGACATCCAGTGACAGGACAAGGGGCAGTGGGTGCAGCTGGAACACAGGAGGTTCCATGCAAACATCAGGAGAAACTTTTTCACGTTGAGGGTGACAGAGCCTGGCAGGGGCTGCCCAGGGAGGTTGTGGAGTCTCCTTGAGACATTCCAAACCCACCTGGACCCATTCCTGGGTGACTTGGTCTGGGTGCCCCTGCTCTGGCAGGGGGGCTGGACTAGATGATCTTTTGAGGTCCCTTCCAACCCCTGACATGTTGTAAAAGCAGCAAGAACCTGTAGAGAGGAGCTGAGCTCTTCCTCCAGTCCCAAGACAGATCTAGAACAGGATTATAAACTGGGATTGCCAGCACCTTTTCTCCTGGTAAATCCAGGGCATCACGTGTGGGGACGCTCAGTGACATTTTCCCAAGCGTTTCTGCAACTCACCCCTTCCTCTGGCTTCACACGGCTCAGGAGAATTACTGAGAGCTTTTCTGAGGCCAGAGGCTGGTGTTTGCCAGCAGTGGGAACCTTCCCATTGGGAACTGAGCTTCCCTGTGGCAAGCAGCATGGATTCTTCCAGCTTTGGGGCTGTGCAAGGATGGCTTGGGAGCCGCTGGGGCACTCTGACGCAGGTCGAGGGGGTGCAAAGTGCCTCCTGCAAATGCTCCTCTTTGCTGGGATGTTGCTGGGGTTTGTGCTGCCCAGGGCACAAATCTCCCTGCTGTTGGCATTGCAAAAAGGCAATCCCCCTGGGACACATCCCTGCAGAGCTCACCCTCCCTATTGCTCCACACCTCGGACTCCACAATAAAAAGCATCTTGGGGGGGAGTGTGGAGCTCAGGGGTCTCTGCCTGCTGGAAGGGGAAGGAGTTGCTGCCACAAGCCCGAATTTATGTGGCAGCAGTGTGTGTGTGCAGCCATTATTCACACTGCTCACCCGAGGCTAGAAAACGTTCCTTTTAAAAAGTTTTTAACTAAAATAGAGTCTCTAAACGAATGACACGGGGTTAAACTATGTCTATTTCCCAGGAAAAAAATAAAAACCACCACCACATTAAATTATAACACATCTCTATTCCCCCCTGAACGAGGGAGCTGGGGCTGCAGCTGGAGGCAGGGCTAAGGCAGGATTTACAGCCTGAAACCCTCCAACAGTCGTCGTCAGCACTGGCTCCCTGCACACTCCCACTGCCAGCTCCGGCACCCACTGCACTTCGCCTTTATGAAGTTGTTTCCACTTTCTCCTCCTTGCCACCACCCCTCCCCTCCTCCTCCTTCCCTACTATAATATTTAGTCTGCAGCTCTGCTTATTTACATACTTAATTTCGGTTCTGTTTGCAAACACAAATTAGTTTTGTGCAATTACTTTGTGCACGGACATGGAGTTTATCCGCTTCAGCGATTTAACAACACTGAAAGTGACTGCACAGGACCATATGGCTCTCTATATATAATCACAATATTACCTGCACATATTAGTTACATAAGAGCTATGTTATAATTAGCACAGTTCAAAGAGGTTCAAAGAGAGAAGGGAAGGAGATGAGGAAGGGAAGGAGAAGAGGAAGGGTGAGAGGGGGGGAAAATACGGACAAAAGAAGTAGAAAGGGAAACAACAGGGAAAAAAAAAGAGTGGAAATCAAACAAGAAAAATACAGAAGGAAAAACAACAACAACAACAAAATAGAAAAAGAAAAAAGGGATGGAAAGGCAAAAATAACACCAAGGAAAGGAAGGCAAGAAAGGATTCCCCGACCCCATCGTGCCAGCAGCGTGGGAGAAAAGAGCTATGCAGGAAATTGATTTTATGACAGAAGTGAAAAATCAGGTGAAAAATTGTTTGGGTCAAATTAAATATTTTGTTCAAGCAGAAAATAAAGGTTTTGCCTCATTGTCAGGTTCTCTCTTTTTTAGTTAGCGTGTTTGTTTAACCTTAATAACCACAGCGTGGCATTTTTTTTCTTTTTTTTTAAAGCAAACAAATGTAATTGAAACAAAAATCTAAATGTTTTCCTAAAAAAATGAAACCGGTTTGTCTAGATTGGTTTTTTCCTCTCCCCAACCCAAAACTGCTGAGTTCAGTAATACTTTCAGTTAACCCAGAGCTCCCTTTTTCCAAGGAAATGAGTATTACTGTGACAACCTATAATGGGATCTGTGGGGTGGAAGATTTTAAACTCCACCCCGGCAGGGTCTTGGGGTGGAGCTTGCCACTATTTCCCCCATTTTTACAGTCTTTTTCATGGGTTTCTTTTCAAGTCAAACTCTGAACACGCCCCTTTTTTGTTGGCAAGTATTTTAGTGGGTGCTGGGGACTTGGAATCACTTCCCATCTTCACCCATTCTCACAAATGTCACAGAAACCTTTTTTCTCTTTTGTTTTTGTTTTTTTTTTTTTAATTCCCCTCTTCCCCTGCTGTTTGCAAGACGGTCTTTATTTATACAATACATTTCACATCCAAGACATCGCTGAGAGCTCTACACAAATATTAATTACCAAGCCCTAGGTGGTAAATTATAAATATCCGTTCTCTCAAGATTAAAAATCCTACGTTTAATAATAATAATAATGATAAAAAAGACTGCACTGTGGCACATAAAGCGCTACATGAAGGAGTGCTCCTTTGCTCCGGGGCTGCTATAAACCACATTAGACCCCAGTAAACTTCAAATAGAGAATGATGGAGGGCCGGTGCTCCCCAGCCAGGCCACCGAGGCTGCTGCATCCTCCACACAGAGGTCCCTGGGAGGACGCTGGGCATTGGCAGCCTTGCAAAAACACTGCAAGGTGAGGGGCTGAGTGGAAATGGGTGTAAAGAACTAAGGCTGGGAGCTTTGCTTGCCAGAGGCAGAGGGGCTTGGCAGCCCCTGAGCATCACTCCTCTGCCCAGCCTTTATCTAGCAGCTGGAAATCGCTACCCTGTGCTATCTCTGCTGCTATCAAAGCAGGGCAGCATCCCTCTGCTTGTCTAACACTGATTATACCCGGCAGGATTTCTGTGCTACACGGAGTGTCAGAGTCCCCGACAAGGCGATGATGGACTCGCTGGGTACAAGGCCAGGTGTAATAAGGAAGCAGCTGCTTTTCCATTCCTCTCTGGGATCTCTCGTCCTTGCAGAGCACATTTCTGGGGTATATTTGACGCTCGTTCCCCAAGCAAAAACTGCCAGGGCTGACAGTGAGGAATGAGCAGAGCAGGCACGGCCGAGATAAAGCCCCGTGGCAATAGGAGAAGCGGGGCCGGTGCCGCTCGGCCGCAGCACAAGGCGTCCCCGGGGCTGCTGCTGCTGCACCACCCATCCAGTCACCCCAGCACAACCACAGCACCCTAATGTGGGATGGCTGAAGCCCATCCGTGAGCAGATGTGGACCTAAGGGATGCACCATCAACAATATATGCAGCAAGAGGCAAAGCCTCCTCCTCTCAGGCTTGTTATCTCCTGTCACACCCCACGCTAGGCCACGATGCTGTCAAACACCTCGGTTCTCTCCCTAGCAGCCCGTGTGCCCTTTGCAAGCCTGGCCTGGCTTCTCCCAGCACCAAAGCAGAGTTTGCCTCCAAAACCCCAGAAGAGGAGCAGATTGCTGCAATTCTTCTTGCTCTCTGCAGCCTCGCCCAAGTACATCACTTGGGTCAAACAAGGCAGATCATTTAGGACCTGGGAGTTTATTTATTTATTATTATTACTTTACTTTTTTTTTTTCCTTTACTGCTGCCTTCCTCTTTTTTTTTTTTTTTCTTTTCCCTGGCTTAGCTCAGAGCAATCAGCGTGGACAAAACCCCAGCTTCCCAAAGCGGGAGAGGCAGGCAATCAGAGCTAGTGGAAAGGACGCGCCGGGAAGTCAATGAAGATTGGAAATAACATTTACAAAACTGGGACTCAGCAGGCCCAGGGTACTTTGCCTGGCTGTTTAAACAGTGTGTGCTCCTCTTTCCCTTTGAGTGCAGCAAACAGCTGGCCTCTAAGTAAGGGTACCTGAGGATAATAATGCTGGTGATGATCGCTGCTGTAGCCTCCCCCAGCTTCCCCGATTTCTGTCTGCGTGGCCGGCAAAGTTCCGTGCGGCTGGCTTTGTGTGGGGGGATGCTGAACTGGCCTTTGTCTGGGAGCTACCTCCACACTGCGGCCCAGCGGTGCTGGAAGGGCCTGGAGCAGCTCCCTGTCCCCACACGTGGCTGGCAGCGGGAGGAACCGCTCTGTGAGGGGCAGGCAGGAGGCTGGATGCAGCCCCCTCGCTGCGCTCTCCCCCCCGCTGCCCTCATTCTGCACAAAATATTAAGCAGAACTAGACAGTGGCTCAGTTTGCCACCTAATTTCAAAGGCTGGTGCCTCCAGCTGCCTCTTCACCGTTGTAGAGCAAGGAGGCTTAATTTGGCATTCTTTTAGCAAGAAAAAGAATGGGTCCTACCAAAAAAAATAAATGAGCAGAATGTCACAGCTATTTGCTGCTCGCCCCCAGCACGGTGCCCACTGGATTCCTGCTGCAGCACCATTAAGCATCCTCCCCAGTACATCCATCCCATCCCCAAGGAACAGCCCCAACAAAGCACAACAAGTCTGCAGAGGAATGAAGGGGAGATGCACAAAGAGCAGGAGAGGGAAGAAAACATCTCCAACTAGAAGACTACTGGGTTTACAAAGAAATCTCTCATACCTTCACACACAGAACAAGGGCAGCTGTTATTCTCAGACAGACTGGAGGTTGGATGTGGAGATGGAGCACACTGGGCCACCTCTTCCTCCACTCATCCTTCGTCCAGGACCTGGTTATCTACATATTTCCCAAGGAGAAGAATAAGCAGGACCTTCTCTAGACTATGGTATGTGAAGAAGCTCTGTGGAAAAGCACCTGGGAGCCATGGTGGGCAAGTTCACGACCCAGCCATGCACCCTCATGGCCAAGAATGACAATGCTGCCCTGTGGTGCAAGAAGAGCTTGGCAGCAGGTCAAGAGAGGTTCTGCTGCCCCTCTACTCTGACCTAAAGAGGCCACTTCTGGATTACTCTGTCCAGTTCTGAGCTACTAAGACAAGGGAACTACTGGAGCAGAGGCTGGGGAGATGCCCAGGGGCTGGAGCATCTCTGTGCCAGGAAAGGCTGAGAGCCCTGGGGCTGTTCAGCTGGAGCAGAGCAGCCTGAGAGGGGAACTGAGCAATGCTGAGCAAGAGATAAAGGGCCCCCAGGGGGGGCAAGAGGATGGAGCTAGACTCTTGCCAGTGGTGCCCAGTGCCAGGACAAGGAGGAGAAACTTATTTGCTGTGAAGGTGTCAGAGCCTGGCCCAGGCTGCCCAGGGAGGTTGTGGAGTCTCCTTCTCTGGAGAGATTCCAAACCCTCCTGGACAATGTGATCTTGGGCCCCCTACTCTGGGTGAGCCTGTGGGAGCAGAAGGGTTGGATGGACAAGATGAACTCCAGAGGTCCTGTCCATGCTGGAATTCTGTGATACAGGGAGCAGTGACACCACCCATAGCCACAGCAGCCCACTCCTAGCCCTCTTTCCCCCTCACCCAACCATGCTCCCCAGTTCTCCTCCTCCAGCCCCAGCTGTGGTGGAGGGGTCCAATTTCACAGCTGCTCAGTTCCAAATTGGACTTGTGCTTCCCAGCTGTACTCGGACTCCTGCGTTTCTTTGCCATCAGCTTCAATTAGGAAAGGTTTCATTGCCTGACACATCCAACCCTCTGCTCCAGCTCCTCCAAGGCCACCTTCCTCACCAGCTCCATCCTGAGCACATTGAAAGCTTGCAACGGGTGCCTTGGACCCACCACCCCCTGCCCTGCCAGCCAGACGATGGCACAGATGAAGGCACACACACTCCTGCCCCGCCCATGGGCGCCTCTGCTGGGTCTCTCCCTGCCTGCTCCTGCTGAGCCGTGATGCAGAACTGAGCTGGAGAAATCAAAGCTGATTCCAATCTTATTATCCAACACGGCCCTATCAGCTGAGACAGCGACATTTATCACATTAATAGGAATGATAGAAGAAAACTGGGATCCTGTCCAACAAGAGCACTTTATCACATGTTGCACTGTCTTACAAATCCAATTATCACCAGTCGAAGGTCTTAACGGCCCTCCAAGAATGGCTCTGGAAATCTTAAAAGACTATAAAAGCACTTGTCCAGAGCCTGTGGGATCGCCTTTGCCAGGCCATGGGATGAAGCACCACATGCTTTTGAGGAGGCTGTAGCAGCTTAAGAGAGCAGTCCAGAGAAGGAGGACAGTTGTCACTAGGAAGAGCCTCACCATGGCAGGGGAGAAGGAAGGAGAAAGCCATGTGTAGCCAGCCTGGCTACGGGGTACAAGGAATGGGAACCCACCACCGGTGGAGGAGGGACAAAGAGATGCAGAACCAGCCACGCCCCGGGAGCATCTTCTGCCTCAGGATGCTGCCCACAGCCGGGGGATTAGTCCATGCAGAGCGTGAGGTGCCATCCAAAGGAGAAGCAGTAAGAGTTTGCTCTTCTCCCAGGTTTTCCAGCCTGAGTGCAGTGCCAGAAAAAGACACGATCTCAAAGGACTTTGCTGCTCTCGTGGCCTTCTGGCCTGTCTTGCTGCAAAAACACTTAGGCAAAGCTTTTCTCTGTCCTCACCGAATGAGGAACAGTCAACCTCACATCAATTCCCTTATTTTCCTCCAGCTGTCAGTTATTAAGGTTTCACTCCAGCTTGATCCAAAATGATTTTTCCCCCATTTTCAATATTGCAAGCAAAGCAAAAATCAACAAATTTGCTCCCCCCACCCTCCTCCCCATTGCTCTAATGATTGGATCTTAAATAATTCATCCTCTCCTCTCCCACACGCCCGCCCTTCCCTCACCATTACCCAAGCACGCTTCAGCTTCTCTCCTCCTGCCCCACTTCAGCTACTGCTTGTGCCAGAAACAATGAGCGGGGGAATTCAGCACAGCGGGACAGGCTTTTCATTGCCTTCTACTCCACTGAGCATCTACAAACACCAGCTCCTTATTTTTCCTGTCTCCTGCCCCTGCTCTCATTCTGCTATTCCCTCGGGCGCTCGTGGCACGGAGACACCTCCGGAAGCCTCTGCCAGTTAAGTGCCCAGGCATAGTTTGTGCCTTGCCCTCGAAAGCCTCCTTTGAACTTCAGTGGGATGCTGAGACCAAAGGATGTGATGACAGGAGGGAGAAAGACAAGGTGCAGGGCAGTGGAAAAAATTCAGCCACCTGAGTGTGCAAGCACCAGCTTCCAAGCTGCTGAGGGGAACAAATTCTCTTGTTTGAGAGTCACTAATGTGGGGTGGGCACGGTTATGACAGGGGAGGGTTTGCTTAATTTTGCAGAGAGCTTGGAGAGGGTTGAGAAGCTCCTTGTCCCACCTCACAGGGGTGAGATATGTCACCCTGGGTGAGAAGAAAAGGGACATGTGTCCCCCTTGGCTGTTCCCTCCTTTGAGGGGCCTGGCAGCTCTGCCCAGGGCTGTCCTGCACCCAGTGCAGGCAGATTTTCCAGATAAAGGAGGAAAGGACGGCACAGCTTTGTTGGAGCAGAGTTAGAGGTGATGTGGGCAAAACCAGATAGGGCTAAAGCACTGCTTGGATCCCACCACAGAGAGATGGTCCACCACGAGAGCAGACAGGGTCTAGAGCAGACGCATTCCCGCCCTGGTACAGCACAGCCCCTAAGCGGATACCGAGTTCACGGTCACACAGGCTTTTCTGGGCAGCAGTTCAGCATTTTACACAAGCGCAGCAGGTCCTGCCTATAATCTGGATTATTTCTGCCCGCAGGAAACCTTCTCTCCGGGAGCAAAGCTGCCTCAGAGCGAGGAGCTTTGCCCGGCTGCAAAGGCAGAGCAGCTGCTGCCTCACATAATCCCCGGCAGCGCCGCGATGAACGAACGCACCCCCGACCCGTGCCAACCTCTCTCCCAGCCCCCCCACCTTACTGCTAAATACAGCAACAACCAGAGAACCTACACCGGCCCTCCAGAGGGTTCCCCTCTTGGCCACAGAGCAAGAGGGAGCGACGTGCTTATCCCCATCTGGATGGCACCAGCAGTGCCGGGAAGGAAGGGGTCTCCATCGCGCTGCTCGTAGATATTTAAAGTGATTTAATGGTTGTCATTCATTATTAATCACGGTTATTAGAAGGATGCCACATGGAGGACGGGATCTTGCGAGGCTAGACGCTGCACAAACACTGAGCAGAATAAAAAGGTCCCTTCTAGGAAAAGCCCTGCTCTGATAGAACAGCAGCACTTGCGGGAAGTATTTTGATTTGGGGGGCAGGGTTAGGCAGAGACAGACACACACGTTTCATCAAAGCTTCGCCAGCTTTTAATCCTGGCACGTTTCCTGGCTGTGCAGTCCCAGCAGGACTCGCTGCCCTCTGCTTCCTCACACTGAGGTGGCCTGGGAGCCCCTACAAGGGACATGAGCTTCACTGTACAGGCTGAGGTAAAAAAAGATGCTCTGCTCCCCCCCCCTGCCCCAAGCATCGCCCTCTAAAAGACTCCTGGCTGGTATCAATTTAGTGAATTCACAAGGCAATGGGGAAAAAAAAAAAGCACATTTGCAGAGCGTCGTGGTTGTTCAGAGCAATAAAGAGAGGTTTTAATAAGCGCCGTAATGGAAATTTATGTCAGGGTCCACAAAATATTACAGATGGTAGCTTCTGCGGCCCTCGGATTAAAAACAAAGTAAATTATATTATCCTCAAGCAATAGATTAAATTATAAAGCATTTAAAAAAAAAATAAAGAAAGTAAATGGAATGTGCCTGTGCTCCTTCCCCAGCAGCACAGGCACACCCCAGCTCTGCATCCCTCTCCCAACATCCCACTGCTGGATGCTGCTAATGCAGGTGCCCCATCCCAGCCCGGGATCCGTGCCAGGAGCCCAAGGGTCTCCTAGTTTCCCAGCCCTTTTCTCTGCCCAGGGAGGGGCTGAGGGACCTGGGGGTGGGTTAAGAAATGAGACAAAGCAGATGAATCACTTCCCACCACTTTCCTGAGAGACTACCCAATTTTCTCTCAGTAAAATATCTCCCAACTCCTTTATTTTGCAGAGCCGTGGGGAAGAAAAATCCCAGAGCTCAGGCACTGCACATTTTTCAGCCTCTCGAGGTTTTGCTCAGCTTCAGGAACAGCCGAAGGTGCTAGGGCTGGTTGTTGGATGCAGTTTGGTTTCAGCCCATAAAAGCACTTACAAGGTGGATTTTCTTCCGTTTCCACAGAGCCCTGCACAGCGATGCTGAAAGCTCTGCTAAGAGGAGCTGTCAGGGCACATTATCCAGAGGGGTGGCACTGCTGTGGAGAGGGGAGCTGAAGCAGGAGAGGCGCCCGCCCGACGACGGCATTCGCAGAGAGCACCACACGAGAGAGGATTTCCAAATCCATCTGGAGATCTGCTGCTTGCTGGGCTGACAAGGCACCAACCTGCTGCTTCAGCAGGCAGGGCACTGGGCTTTCTCCCCACGCTGCAGCCACCAGGGGCATCGCTTCCTAAAAGCTGGGATTTGTCCAAGGTTTCTAACCTCACTGTTTGGTCCAGGGCTGCAGTCTAAGGCCCTCCCACAGCAGGGGTGCTACTAATTCTCTTCGCCAGCTGACACAGGCTGGGATGAGCTCCTCTTGGAGATGCTCTCTGCTGATCCCTGATGGGGATCAGAGGACCTCCTTACTCACCACCAACCCACAATTAACAGCTCTGTGTTCACAGAGTCATTCTGGTTGGAAGAAACCTTTCCCATCACAGACTTCAATTGTTCCCCCAGCACTGCCACATCACCACTAAACCACGTCCTTTGGCACCACATCTCCCAGCTTTGAAACCTCTCCCGGGATGGGGACTCCACCACTGCCCTGGGCAGCCTGTGTTCTTCCATTTCTGTCACATGAAGTTTGTCCTACACACAGCTGGACCAGCAGCAACAGAAAAACATTGTCCAAAATTCACAGCACATCCTTCGTGGTCTCCACCAGCAGCCCAGTCCAGAAAAGCAGCAAGCACCAGAACTGGGGCTTCATCTTGTGTGCTACTATCACGCACAGAGGCCACAGTCCACATCCCCAGACAAGAACAGGGAGACAGAAAACTGGCCACCACAGAAAGCAGGGTGCTTCTCACAGTGTGTGCCTGCCTCTGCACACAGACAGCCACCACCAGCTCAGCAGGACATGGCAAGAAGCACCAAATCACCAACTTTTGGGGAAGTTTTGTTCCAAACCTTCATTGCTGACAAAACAGCCTGTAGTTTGAAACTCATCTCACAGCCCTTTTGCATTTGTTTGTGGGTTTTTTGCATTTTTTCCAAGCCTAATGTATTCACATATAGTCTCATTTGTATTTTAAGTGCTTCATCTCCCCCAGACCAAGTCACAGTGTGAGACAGAGTGGCCAAGAAGCAGCACAGCAGCTTGGAAGGTAAAAAAACATTAGCAGCAGCACATCACTGCAGAAGGAGGAGGAGGAGAGTGATGATGAGGAGGAGGACAGCAAAGGTGTCACCAGAACTCGACTCAATCCTGCAAGTCATCGTGTCTTCCCCCCTGAGGCCCCTGTCATCCCTTGGCTCATTTTAGACCGGTGTGAGGATCAGCAGCAATTGGAAGTCTGGGATTTTTAATGCCTGCAGCCTTAGCTTTCTCCTGGCAGAATTCAGAGGAGCTCTGAAAACCCTTCTCGAAAGACACTGAAGGTCTCTCTAATTGGCGCAATGCAGCAGTGGAAGAGAGAAGTCCAGAGCAGGTGTGAGAAAGCTGGTTTGGGGACCAGAATTTAAGAACATGGCATCACTGAGCCCTGTCCCAGCTAATTAGCCTCTCCAATCAATAGGGCGTGCTAATTTGCTGGGGATATCCAGTTTCCCCAGATCCCTGCTAACAGGGTTGGGATGCTCACAGAGCACCACACGAAAGCCTGCCACGTGTCAGGGCTGGGGCTGCCCCTGCTCGCTCCAGGGGACAGATTTTCACAGCTACCCAGCAACCCTGCGGGTGTGATGCAACTCCCTGCTGGGGCAGCACCTTCCATGAGCAAAAATATCCCTGGTCTGAGCATCCCAGTCCAGCATCATGCTCCTGCTGCTGCTGAAAATTATGCAAGTGGGGCACAAACTCCAAGGCTGTGTGGTGAGTGACCACAACCTGCTTGGCAAAGACCACCCAAAGGAGCCATTCACCTGCTGCTCCTCCATCCATTCATGCCACAGGGCTTCCTCAGAGGCAGCAGGGGCTGGAAAACCTCTGACAAGAAGAGAGGTGCAGTTATTGTCATTAGCAAGTGATGGGAATGACTGGCCCATCAAAGCCTTTGCTCTAATCCATTTAGTTTCCCTCTTGTCAAGCCGCTGCTCTCTCAGCCCCGTTGGATACCTGTGGACTGCAAGTGACACGAGTGGTGCCAGCCCCAGCAGGCAGAGAGCAGACGGGGAACCTCAGCTCTGCCTGAGTTTCCACACCAGCACCATGCTGCAAACGAGGGGAAAGATAAACAGCTCGTCCTGAGGAGCTTGATTGGGGGAGATAATAAATTGGAGCTCGCAGGCAGGCAGCACTGAAACATCAGGGTCTAAAGACCATCAGCGGGCGATGATCTAACAAAGGAGTGTTCATCTCCTCCGTGCAGGGCTCAGGGTACATCCCTCAGTAAGGCCCCAGGCCCCAGTGCTGGGGACAGCATCACCCTGACAATGTAAACACATTAAGAAAGCAAAGAGTTACCAGCTCAGATGCCGAGTGTCGGAATCACGTCCAACCTATTTAGCAAATAACGTGGAAAGAAGACATGATGGATAAAGACGAAATTAATGACTGAACCAGTGCTCAGTGATTATCAAGAAACTAGTGATGAGGACCTGATTACATTCACAAGGGATAATAAAGGCTTGCCCCAATCAGTAATATATATACTCAGTGCTTCAAAAGGACTCGTTTCCAACGCTGGGGAAAATTATGGGAGAAATTGGCTGGAAGGAAAAATGTCAACAGAGAAATGTGGGCTCGTAACACAAAACTTATTAGCGAGCCAAAAGGCCAGGACTCCACGATTCAAAAAAATAAAAAACCAAGGGACAATTTTGGCTAAATGCCCTATTCTTAGAGCTAAAGCAGCAATCAGGCATAACGCACAAATAAAAGGAGGAATAGACAGCAATCAGCGAACATTAGAAGTTATGAAGTGCGTTGATAAGGAGAGCTAAAAACACCACAGGGGTGGCAATTGCTGGCAGAGCTGGGGAAGGTGATTTTACACCCACACCCCAGCCTAGCCCAGGGGAGCTGGTGTCTCACCCCAGCCTAACCCAAGGCGGGGCTGCTTTGTTTCTGCTTAAAGGCATCACTGGAATTAAATGGGCTCTGGGATTCTCTGCAGCCCTGGCTGTGATGTTTCACCCTCTGCAGCCCTGCTCCCAGCTGAGAAACGGGCACAGTGACAGGTCCCATCCCTGCAGCTGGCCTGTCCTTGCAGAGCAGTGACCTGCACCCACTGACGGATCCTGCAGCCTCGTCAACGGGGCTAGAGACAAAATCACCACAAATTCACAACCATCCCCAACGGTCTGGACCCAAATCCCCCAATTATATCTCAGATTCTGGCCGAAAACATGAGTCCAGAGCCCTCCTTCCAGATGTTGGTTCAAGCCTTTTCCTCCACAAGGACTGGATTCTTGACTAACCAGCACTGGATTCTGGCTGACACGGTCCCCACGGTGCTGTTACTGGGAAAGGGGGGGCTGCCCACTACATTTTGATTTAGGAACCCCAGATCCCAGCTAAATTTTAGCTCAGGGAATTACAGTTGATCTCCCCAGATGCTCTCACAGAGGAAGGTACCTTCCTCCCACCCATCCCTGTGCGGCTGAGCTGGAAACGCTGCACGCTGACAAACAGATGTGCCAAGGCACTGATATTATTGTAACGTCTTTCAAACAAATTTGTATCCCCAGAACGGTGGTAAAGAGATATTGTATAGCAAATAAATTAAACCATTTGGCCATAAAGCCAATAACAGGGAGAGAAAGAAAGAAGTGCAGACATTGGAGGAGAGACAGGTTTTTAAATGAGATTAAGGAAAGATGGAAAGTCAATGGGGGAAAAAAAAGAATCCTAAAAAAATAATAATAACATTAAAGCAGCAGCAAGGACATGCTTTGTGGGATTTGCAGATAGGGCTCGAACACGAGGGCAGCCCATTTGTGCCAGTCTCTGAAGGTGAGAGGTGAAACCCTGATGAACACTCAAAGAAACAATAATGGTGGAAAATACAAAGGCAGGGAGAGGAGGGAGGGGAGCTGGAGCTGCTCTGCTCGCTTGGCCGAGCCACCCCGCACACCTCCCTGCCCATCCAGAGCAGGAGGCACAGGTAGATTCATCGCTCGCACGACTGCTGCTATTTACTCCCGAGTCCCTTGGATGGCTTAAAAAATATTTTTATTAAGCCAGATGGAGAGAGGGGGAAGGGGAAGAGGGGGGGGGGACGGGGACGGGGGAGGGAGATACGTCTATGTGCCAGGTGCCAACAAGGGGGAAGGAAGAGAAAAAGAGAAATCAAGCGTGGAAAATAAAAGAAAATGTAGTCAGAGATATAAAGCCTGTCAAATTGGCTGCAAACAGTAACAAAAGCAAAGGAGAGATAGTTTTCTCTTTAACAAATGCTTTGATCAGCTGTAGTTGATATAATTACTATATAAAGCTACAGCAAGACAGAAATAAGATACATTTATCTTTGCAGAGCAAAGAGAACCTTTCTGATCGCTTCCTTTCTCCCCCAGGCTCTGACAAACAGACTCCTGGCTGGAAGGTCACACAGCTGAGATCTCGCTGGTCCCTCTCTGCAGGGACAAGGCACCTGAGCCTGGCCCCTTGGGCTTTGCTTGTGTGGCCCCTGCGAGCCACCATGGCTGCTGCAGACCATGCCAAGCAGTGGGCTGGCTCACTGGGCGAGGAGGAGGTGGTGACAGCAATGGAGGAAGCCACTGGTACTGAGTTTTCCTTCCTCTGGTGAGGCTCATCTCAGGGGAAGGGTAAAGACATCCCAGCTGGTAACTCTGGTTGTTGGGAAGCAGCAGCCCTTGGAAAGGGAGACAGGGGTGAGCTCAGGGTGAGCAGCAGCAGCACACACACAGCAATCCAGACCTGACCTCACCACCACCAAGCGGTGCCGAGGTCACCAGCCCGGGAAGTTTCCACTGAAAAACCAGACCTTAGACTCGCTGCACAACTGCTCCATGACTCCAGCCTCACGGGCTTTGCCTCCCTCCTCCTGCTGCACTGACCTTCAGCCCTTCAACTCCCAGCACCGCCAAACATCTCCCTGCCCAGGCAGAACCCACCCCAGGCATTCCTGTTCTCAGGTCACGCCACACCAAGAGCTCTGATTCTCTGTTTTGCAAACATCACATTTGAATTTCAACCACTCTTATTTATCTCGGTCTAGATAGGGAATGTTAAAAAAAAAAAGAAAGAGAAAGCCACAACAACAAGCTATTTCTATGAAATATTTCCCTTTTGACAGCCTGACATTGCTCAATGGAAATACAATTGAGCCGGAAAGCCCTGCCAAACCCCAGCAGCTCGCGTCGCAACCGCTGCTGCGCGCTGGGTCTGTCCCTGCCTCGCTGACAGCCAGTTTAGCATCTGTCTGTGCAGAGGGAGCACAGCCCGACCCACTGGGCTTCCAGCCCAGGGCACTGGGGGACAGAAGCGGTGCCCAAGGGCTACAGGGCAGCGAGGTGCTGGAGGGACCGGGTAGCTCCTTCAGCAGGAGCACGGCGGGCGTCAGCGTGCGCAGGCAGAGTGATGCAGCAGAAAAGCGTGCCCGAGGGGAGCCAGAGTGCAGGCAGCTGTGCCTACAGCCCGGCACAAAGCTCTGCAAGGTGCATGGTGCCTTGGAGCTGGAGAGCCCAGATGTGCCCGTAAGGATGGTGGAGCGCAGAGGTCACCGGGGACTGGGAGAGGGAGTTTGCTCCAGTCCCGCGTGGGCAGCGGAGCACACGCGTGAGCACACACGTGTCCCTGCTGGCTGGTGTGGGGGAGCGGGGCTCCTCTCTCATGCTACATGCAAAGCCCTGATTTATTTAGACTGGAACAATTTGTCGGTGGCTGTAATTTTAACTACCTCCGTGCTGAGGAGCCAATCAGGGGCTGTGCTCATCGAGGCTTTTATGAGTTCCCATAAAAGCAGCAAAATGAAAACTCAGGGGCCCTTAAAATATACTCCATGGGTTTGTGCAGTGCAATTGGAGGCTTTTATGACTCCTGTCAGGGCTTTTATGACCCTGTAAAGCTGTGCAGCAGCCCAGCCTGCGATGAAAAGTGGCCTCAGATGTCTTAAAAGCCTAAATGGCCCTGTACATTTACAAGACCTGTTGGTACAATGCAGGGAAGCCCTGGGGAACGTCACCCCGGCTCAGTTCTGCCGCAGCTGGTGCTGGGTGCTGCCAAGGAGGGTGTGGGATGAGGGGCAGCACCCACCGAGGGCTAACACCTCTCTTGATAAGGCAAACCCCATAGTTCTTTTGCCAAAATACTGGGAAAAATAAGGAGCTGCTCTCCTGTCAGGGCCAGGGCGGGGGCCACGGGAGATGTGCTGCTGAGCAATGAGCTCCCTGGCTCCACAAAACGCGATTTGCAAGCAGCCGGGATGTGAACCAAGCCAATCTCCAGAATAAGTGAGTTTGATGGCATCACTTTCTCATTTCCCAACACAAACACCACTTGATTTAGCAGAAGCAGCAGGGTTTTGTTTCCCCCCTCCACTTAAATGAAGCCAAGACTCTGAGATTAGGGATGCTGCAGAAAGCAGAAAGAAAACCCATCAGGCAGGCAGTGACAAAGGAGCATTAATAAACTGTACAAGGTACAAAATGCCAAACAGAAGCAGGGGAAAGGAATGAAAAAAAAAAAAAAAAAAGGGATAATACAAGAGCCAGAGACACAGCCAGAGGTTGCAGGATGCTCAGGTTTGGCACTGTGAGCCAGGGCAGAAGCACGTTGGGTCACCAAACCACAGAATGGCAGCAAATGGTGCAAATAAAACCAGTAGCACGTGGAGAGGGCATTAACAAAACACATGCCCGATCCCATCGGAAAATAAGCCATCTCCTTCTGCTCTCCTGAGCAAGAAAATATGCCACAGTCTCCTAAAATAAGAAGAGTTGCTTCACGCATGAGAAAATCGCTGGTATATCAGCACGGGAAAACTTCCAGTCTCCTACATGCCCCATCTAAATGTCTGGTTTATGGCTCGGAGGAGGGCAGTGAGGAATCCCAGCCCCGGCTGGGTCACGTTCGGCAGCGCCGAGACTGAGCCGGTGCCCGGGCAGAGGCTTTGCAGCATTTCTCACTGAACTGCAAACCAAAGATGACCAGTGAGCACTGAATACAAAACAGACTTGGGAAAAGCAAGGCCAGAGAGCTAACAACATGCCCAGGCTCACAGAGCTTGAACTGGGTGATGTTACAGCCCAGCAGGAATTTTGCCATGGGACGGCGGTGCCAGTATCTGTCTCGGTTCCCCCCGGGGGATGGTGGGACCAGCAGTGAGACTGCTGAACCAACCACCCCTCTCCCAAAACTTTATCAATCATCAGCTTTTAATCCAAACTCAGGTGGTAAAAATCAGTTCCCATTAACACGGAACAAGCCCAACTTTGGATGGATTGTTTCCCAACATGCGTGTTGGGTCCTCTGCTGCTTCAGCAGCTTTAGGCGGTGCGGGGAAGCGCAGGGAGGTATTAATTCCACTAAACGAGGGTCGGAGTGAAAATGCCAACAGATCGGTAAGACGCCAGACTCACCAAAATGCTGCAATCCATCTGTAACCGTTCCCCTGCAACTTTGCACACCCAGCAAAACCCAAATCCCACTGCAACGCCTGCGTTTAGCACGCCAGTTAATGGCTATTAACATTCAGGGCAAACACATGCACAGAGTAAAGCAAAAAAAAAAAAAGAGGGAAATTATCTTTATTTTCCCTTCCTTCTCCTCTCTTCCTCCCCTCCCTTTTTATTTTTTTTTTTTAAGGAACAGAGCATGGATGTGGAAAATAGCCTATTGAGCCCACTTCCCCGCCTCAGAGGAGCTGCAAATGTGATCCTTTGCTAGCTCAGACAAAATCTGCCATGCTACATTAGGCTTGATAGCAAATTTGCTACTTGCAAGCTTTTATCAAAACTGTATATCTAAAAATCTTAATAATACAGAGCTTTTGGTTGGCCTTCCCGGCTGCTCCTCCCACCCCTCCGCATCCCTCTCCCCGCCGGGCTCACGGGGTTGTGCTCGGAACCAATTCCCAATTTGGAGCTCAGCATTTTTGGGCGAGCGAGGCAAGGGAGCGTGCCGGGGAGGGAGAGCTCGGCCACGTCTCCACGCTCGAGGCCCCTGCGCTTCTCCCATCCCGCTCCTGACCTAGATCGAGGCCTGACACGCTCCTTGCTGAACTACAAGCTGTCCAGAGCCAGTGGAACAAATGGAACACGGCCTTCCGGGGCTCCACGGGCAGGTTCCCGGTGGCTCTCGGGGTGCAAGAGCCGGTCACAGATTTCATTATTTATTTTGCTGCTGGAATTGCTCACACAGGAAAGTCTCTCTCCTCGGCTGCTGTTTGATGTTCGACAAAGGCTCTGCATATGCTGGAGCCTCAGCCTCGTGGGGCTGCTGTAATAGCCAGTCCCTTCTACCCAGCCACCTATTTTAATGAAATTTATAGAAATTTAATATCTCTGAGACCTCTTTCCTTCTGTCAAATTGGGTAGAAATTGGCCATAGGGCTCAAAAACCTATGGTGGGGAAAGCAGGCAGACAGGGACTGCATGATTGCACAGTCTCCTCTCTGGAAGGATCCAAACTAAAAAAAAAAAATCAATATCTTTTTCTTTTGTCTCTATGGTTTTGTATTTCTTTTGTTTGTTTGGGTCAGGTTTTTTTTTTTTTGCCATTTTTTTCTTTTTCTTGTTGAGGGCATTTTTCACACAGCAAAAATTGCCCTGAAGTAAAAATAGATGCTCCCATGGAAAATGTTCTATGAGAAGCTTTCTGCCAGCATTGCTGCAGGACAGGCTTTGGACAGGGTTGTCATCACTCGTGTCCCCTCCCTCCTCAATGCTCCATACCTGGGGTTTTCCTGAGGCCCATCCCCACACCGTCTGAAGCTACAAGACAAGTGATGGAAAAGCAGAGAAGGTTTTGTGTCTAAAGCGAGGTGCAGACAGGTCCCACACATGGGACAGTTGGAGGACTAATGCCATGAACTATGGTCCAAGACACTTCACCTCCCCAAAACTCCCTGCAAAACTCCAGTATTCCCAGTATGAAAGCTCATTCAGCCTCAAAACCAAAAGAAAACAGGGAAAACCTTTGGTGGAGCCATTTGAAGCCAGTTCCAACCGCAGGCACTACATCTCCAATGGACCAGTTGTTTCTGGAGTGAATTCTATCACCCAGCAACTGCCTGAGCCAGCTGGGAGCTGAGGGGTTTCCTTGCATTATATTAGAGGGATAATCTCCACGCCCTGGCTCAGGAAGCAGGGGGGTCTTAAATCCATTACCCAAGTCGATGGAGCAGATGGACACCAGGCTTTCTAGGAAAATGGATGTGCCGCAGATGTCTGTGAGCTAAGGGGGGCAATCAGAGCCGCCCATGGGAGCCGGTGGTGAGGGAGCTGCTAGTCTGAGACCTGGTGCACTGGCTCTTTCTTGGTTCTGCTTGAAATGACAAGGAGGGAGAGGTCCCAGGGATCTCTTTGTTCTGCTACAGGTCTCTTTTCAGGGATCCAAATGGCCAAATCCACCCACGCGGATGTTCTCCTCACCACGGAAATGGCAAAGCTGCCAGGATCTCCTTCCACTTCTGAAATCAATAGTTAAGCATGAAGCTGTCTACTCTCTCCCAGACAAGTCACTGAGATGAGTATTTTTGCCACATGAACCACCTTACTCCTCTGCTGACTGAGCAGTTACTATGCAGGACCCTCTGTATTTCCATCAGGAAGGGAAAGGGGTGGCAGGAGCACAGGTTTATTTGGGTTGATCTTGCGTTTTGTCATCTTTCTTTCAAAGCAAACAAAGAAACAACCTGCAAACATCCCCCATCCTTCCAGGAGAGGCAGGGGTGGGCGGCTACAGGAGGCAATTCCCAAACTCCACAAGGAAAGCAGCTCACCCCAAAAGGCATTTCCTTGCACCGTCCCTCTCGGCAACTTCAGAGGGTTGTCACCTCTCCGGTTGTCACCTGGTGCTCTGCCCCTCATCCCCCAGCCACGCTCAGCACGCTGCATCCCCAGCGAGGCTTTGGTCACAGCCACGCTCCTCTGGCAGCACCGGTTCCCTCAAGCACAGCAACCAGATAAGACCTTTATCAGCCGTTTCTATTCTGCAACAGAGAGAACGCGGGGTGAAATTCAAAGAGTTTGGAGTTGGACTTCATAAAAAGGGCTGATTACCCACTTCACGAACCGGAGCAAACCGCAGCAGCTCCCTGCACCTCTCCATTTTCCCCGGGTCGGCTCAGAGGAGGGATGCTCAAATACAGAGAGAGCATCCCTGATTCCTTCTCCTCCTTTCCCAGCCAAGTGACATCTCTATCAGGGCTGCAAAGGCTCCCCCAAAGCCATGGCTCCAGGCAAGGTGTGGAGCAGGCATCTCTGTATTTCAGCCACGGCATGGAAGGGGAATCCTCAGGGGGCTGAGATGCTCCTCGGCCGGCAGCATCTCTCAAGGGAGCTGTTTCCTCGCCCTGCTGCACTGCTCCACAACTGTCCAAGGGAGCAGAGGACGTGCTATGGCACAGACCTGTGTGTCACGTCCCAGCCTCACTTAAAAATGAATGGTTTCTTCTATTTCCCCCGAGGAGAAAGGAGCACAAGCCTGCACAGACACACACACACAAAATCGATAAGTCGCTGGGGCCTGGGGAACAGCTCTTTTAATTACAACTCTCCCCCAAGCTGGACACAGGGTAGGGTTTGCAGGCTGGCAACAAAGTGCCTGTGGCAGCACGTGGAGAAGGACTGTCCCTGGGGATGTCAGGGGGCCAGGGGGACCACTGGTGATGCTGATTACCCGCTTGCCCCAGTGCACTCCCAGTCCCACCTGTGGACTGCCCAGATCTGATGGTGCTGGGCCAGCTGGCCAGTGCAACCAGTGCCTCTCCTTACCCTGCTGTGAACCTCAAACTAGACAGCAACACGCCTGCTATTTATCATAAAGGGACTTAATCCGAAGAACCTTTTGCTGCTGGCTTTATCCATCGCATTTATCTGCTGATCTCTCCCATCTCATCTCGCATTCAGCGCAGCCTCCCCTGAGCTGCAGCTGGTTTGTGAGCAGCAGGCATAAATCCTGATTTAATACCTGGGAATGGGGGGCAGCGCCCTTTCCTGGGGAGCAGAAGCCGGGACGATTCCTTTCCAAGGAGCATCGGGATGCTGCTGGTCCCATCAGGCTTCTCCAGGCAAACAGGCAGCCCGAGCTACTCAATCCCCCAGAAGCACTGCCAGAAGGAGAGACCTTGGCCCTGGTTCTCCCCTCTGGTTAACCCAGCTCCTCCATCCCTCCTCCCTCTCACCCCTTCTTTAACTCTGCTTCCAAGTGCTGAGTTACTATCAAGGAAGGTTTAATAGGGTCCTGGATTTTAAAGCCACTGGCAACAGTCTGGGCCTTTTATGGTTAGTAATGAATAAAAGAACCCAAATCACCTTTTTTTTATTATTATTATTTTTTCTTTCCCCTTCTCTCTTAACAGTCTCTGCCTACAAATTAAAGCTGTGGTGCTTCTCACTCCATCTCACTCTTTGTCTTCCTCTAACACCATCCTTGCCCATGCAGCACCAGTCCAGACCCTGCTGTGCCCTGCTCCTCTACCCCCTTTTTTTACATTTGGCAATATTTACCCTTGCCACTTCCTCCCACTATTTGCTTCGCTTTCATTCCATCTTTTCTCCTCCCTATCCTTTCCTCTCTTTTATTTTTACCCCAGAATTGTCACTGGGGGAATGACATTTTGGAGCCACGCTGCAGAATGAAGCCCTTGACTCCTTTCCGTAGGGCTGGCAACCAGCCCTTCACGGTACAAAAAGCCAAAATTGCTACTATCTTGTCACCAATTCTGGTTATTTTTAGCACACTTTCCCTTAAAGCGCCAGCTCTCTGAATCATGTGATTACAACAAGGATCTTATCTCCCATCTGAAAAAAGTTTCATGCCCTCACAGCTGCCGAGATGTGCTGGGAAATATGAGTCAGACTTTCAAAAAGAGGCAGAAAAGCTGAGCTTAAGTGCATCTTGCTGAAACACTGGGGCACCTACCC
This sequence comes from Corythornis vintsioides, assembly GCA_025447755.1. Lineage (NCBI taxonomy): Eukaryota > Metazoa > Chordata > Aves > Coraciiformes > Alcedinidae > Corythornis > Corythornis vintsioides. Next base: position 80,306 of record JAOEGS010007868.1, read on the forward strand.
TGGCTTATTAAATGCTCCTAATTTTTAATCCAATGCTGGAGACAATTAGCCATCCAAACACGGTCAGGTAGCCTCAGAAGTCTCCCCATTACCTCACTTAATTAAGACAGCACAGAAGATCTTCACATCCTTTGGGTGAAGCACTGGCTCTGTTGGATGTTTTTTCATTAGCTTCACCATAAATAAGATTTCAAGACTTGGCATTTACCACAGGAGCGGAATGAAGAAATCAACGCAGAGACAAACTCTTTTGGTAACCACAAGTGGATTTCAAGGCCAACCCAACTCTCTTATCTTCCCATTTATCTTTATCCCATTGATAAGGCGCTATGGATGCCCAGCAGCTATCTGATGCCACGCTAACGACTCTATTTGTAGCTCACAACATGATAGCCCCTCTCCCTCCCCCCTCTCCAGCAGATTTTGTATGACAGGAGCGTTCCACGACCTTTTCTTCCACTGTTCCACCAGGCCTGGACTTGTTCTGCATTCAGAAACCACCACCCTCAGCCAACCTTAAATAGCACCCGGATCTCGGTTCGCTGGCAATGATATTATAATACCTAAGCCAAGAAGAAAAAAAGGACAAGAGGGAAAAGCTGAACCTCCTGATCTCCATCTCATCTCCCTAGGAGTCCCTGCCTGCCTGTCTCATATTTACCCTTCTCACATGTGCTTACAATTTCTCCTCTGTAGAGCACTGGCAGATGCACTGAACGACACAAGATATATTAAGTACACATTTTACCGTACTACTGTTATTTATTATTAATAGTAGTAATGCTAACTCTGCCCTTGTAGGCACCTCTAGGAGGGGAACAGTGTTTGTAAATGTCAGTGAGCAGTTTCCCAAAATGCCCAGGCACCTCCAGCAGCTGTGTTTCTTCCCTGTGCTGTTAAACTGAGGGCATGACCCTGGTTCTGTCCCCTCTGGTCCTCACGTCCTCTCTCTGCCTCCTTTTGCATGAAGGATCTAGCTGGGTGGATGCTTTCTTCATTCTCCAGCAAAAACCAAGCTCTTTAGACTAGCCCCAAAACGTTTTTCCCTCTGTTGGTGGCTTAGCTTGAATCTCCATCACTTAACACTCCTTCCAAAATAACTCTGAGTTAGTCAGTTCAGTTTAAAATGACAAGAACTGTGGTTTTTCCCCTTATTTCAAATGACACACTCAAAAATAAACCCCCTTTTTTTGGTCCAAATTTTCCATCCTTTCCCAGATAACTCGAGATCTCTGCTATGAATGGGGAAACTATTTCAGATGGCCTAAACAGTCATTATTACTGCTCCAGTAACAATGTGTGTGGAATTTGATCATCATGGCTGCCACGAGAAGAGAGGTCCCAGGTCTGACTGACTACAAAGCAGGACATAAACACTTCAGGGAAACTCGAGCAGCACAAGGGCTTCCTCCAAGCTCCATCTGGCTCATCACCATGGCCACCAAGGCCACTGTGGCAGCTCCTGGTGCAGGGGATGCTTTGAGTCCCTCTCTTTTGGAAGCAAATCCTTTGCACAAGAGCTCCCCAGAATTTTGGATGTGTTATCTGGGCTCCACAAAGATTCACCTTCCAGCATAAGAATTTGTTGGAATGTTGCTGCCAGCCAGAATATGGTTATACTAAAGGACAGATGATGCCTGACATTTATCTTCATGACTGAAGACTGTAGACCACAGAACATGAGAGGCAGAGTTCGTTATCTTCTCCTTACCCGTGATTGACAGTAAATGTCAGGAAAGATTAGTTATTCTGTATCATATACATGCCATGCATGTTTTTAATTCTCCTACTGCTCCTCAGTATTTTCAGTCACAGTTGTAATAAATCAAATGTACTTGCTCTGTGTGAAGAAGAGACTCTGCACATGGAGAAGACCTGCTGGTCACTCACCATAGCTACTTCACAGGTCCTCAGCCCAGCCAGGGAGCTCCCTGCTCTGTACTATTCTAACACCTTCATTTCAGTCTAAGATGTAATGAAACCCATTTGCTGTTTGCAGATCGCCTTCCATCATGATGGGTACAACAACACAAGCTGAGATACAAGGGAGCTGCCCTCCTCATCAGTGAAACATGACCACCTCTGGGGTGAAAGCCTCAGTGTTTAATGACCTGATGCCACCCGAATGGCAATTTAGAACAGCCAACAGAAAGACACGACGGAAGGCTTTCGAAAAGAACAGTGGTGAAATGTGCAAGATGCTGAAAGCACTGCCTGTGCCAGCTGAAATAAAACCCAACTATCTGGAAAGTGGAGAGCAGTCAAAAACTTCATGTTTGGTCTTGTCTAAATGACAGGCCTTACTGCAGCAGGGCGACCTGCCACATGCTCAGGAGAACCACAAAGCCAAGGCACTCCGTGGAGCACACAGTGACGTGCAGCTCTAAACCACAGCCAGTGCTCTGTGACTGAGCTCATCACGGCTGTGGGGGGAGATCCGGGGGCTCCCCCGCAGCAGCAGCCAGCCTGGAAGGCAGCCTGCCCGAAACTCCCCTGGCTGCCTGAGCCAGCATCTCCCCGGGCTCAGATCACCAGTACACCCAGGCTGTGGGCTGGGAAGGACTCCACCTCGCTGAGCCCTGGGTGCTGGGGGCCATACCCAACCCAGCAGCCTCTGCTTAGAATCACAGAATCGTTTCCATTGGAACAGACCTCTGAGACCGAGTCCAACCATTAACACAGCACTGCCAAGTTCATCACTAAACCATATCCTCAGCACCTTCCTCCACTGTCCAAGAAGGCCATCTCTAAATTGCCACATATACCCTGCAAAATATGAGCTGCTTGCTCCTCTAAAACCCCTGCAGAGGCTGATTACACAACTAAGTTTTATAGGTCTGAAGGAGGTGATATTAACCTCCTCGTAAAGCACCAAGATCTCTCTCTGATCAGCAATTCCCCTCTGTGCAGGAAACAGCTCCCTGAAAGACCTTTCCATCCACCAGCCCTCCCCCGTAGAAAAAACAGAAGCCATTTAGCTGGATTGTCTCTGTCTGGCTTTCATCATGGGAAAGAGCAACACGGTGACAAGTCTCACAGAGGGAGCCGTGTCACAGGCAGCAGAGCCCTTTGTGCTGGCAGCACCCGGTGCCCGAGCTGCTGTGAGGTTTAGATCTTGCTTCTCCAGCACCAGCCACGGGGCAGGCAGAGGGGCAGGCAGGCCAGCCTAGGCTGCAGACCTCTCCCATGGCTACCAGGGGCTGCAGGAATGGAAACAAACTGCACAAGGCCTGGAGATGCTCTGGGAGAGGCTAACATTGTTCTGACCTGCTGTCTGTCTTGTTAAAGCGGATTTCAACATGTAAGGCAGAGCAGGAGTCATTGCTGAGCACATCACAACTCTGCATTTGCCTCTGCGAAGCTGACAGCACCGAAGGCTCCACGTGAGGTTTGAGATTCCTCTGCAGTTTAACAGGCATCACATAAATTCAGGCTCTTACGAGGAAGAGGCGTGAATGAAACACAAGAAATGTGCTCAGCTGAGACTGTCTCCTTCTGGTGCATATCACACAGGCTCAGTCTGAGGAGGAGGAGCTGAAAGGAAGACTCTCACTGAGCATTACATCCCTGCCCAGTCTCCTCTTCTGGGATCACCTTGCCTTCCAAGGGTTTTGCCATACTACCTTTTCTGGGGGTCCACACCAAGCTGCCCCTCACTGCACCCAGCCAACCAACTACAAAACGAAACTCGAGGGCCACTTGAAATCCAACTCTGCCTTTAGGCCAAGGCAGCTAGCATCTGTCCATCATCCCACACGTCTCAGGGTAGCTAGCATCTGTCCTTCATCCCACACGTCTCTCCCTGGTGTTTGCAGACAGCCTGCAAGCTGTCTAGGGGAAGCATGGAGAAGACTGCACCATCTCTGGGGGGCACTGGGTCCCCTCCTAATGGCTTTCATGTCTTCCTGTATCTTTAAATAATTCACATCCCTTTGTTGCTAAGTACATCCAAGCAAGAGGGCACTAAAAGTTTTAAGCCTCTCCAGGGACACTAGGGCCAGGAAATCTACACAACTCACAAGATGTCCTGCCACCAAAGTACCTTGTCTCTCAAAATGAGACCAACTCCTCTGAGCTGCCTGCCTTTAATGGTGGCTCTCTCCGGATGCTTGTCACTACTACGGGAGAGGCAATCCTGCTTTATTCCTAACAGTGGTTTAAAATGCAGTTTAAAGAAAAAAAACATCATTTCAGAGTAGAGCACGATGTCTACAAAGTGCTCCTCTAGAGAGCAGCTGCGGCGGGTAACTCGAGGTTCCTGTAATAGCTTGTCAACCCTAGAAAAGCACAGTACATAGCGATACCAGGCTGGTCCTCACACCAGTGAATTAGCCTGCCTGGAACAGAGGCACTTGGCATCTTTCTGCTCCACAAGCTCCCCAGGAGGAAACCAGACCTAAAAGGTGCATTTTCTTCCCATCAGGAATGCAGCTCCTCTAGAACTGTGAGAGGTCGGGACATTGCAACCAGGAGAAGGCCACTGGTCAGATCAGCAGCAAGGGTCACCTCTGGGTGCTGCTGGCTGACCAGAGCCCATCTCCTCCCCGTGGGCCCATCTGCTGCTCAGCACTGATGGCTTGAGCCAGAAATCAGATCACAGAAAGACTGGGATTGGAAGGGACCTTAAAGACCATCTTGTTCCAACCCCCTGCCACAGACAGGGACATCTCTCACTAGACCAGGCTGGCTCAGAGCCCTGCCCAACATGGCCATCAACACATCCAGGAGCATCCACAGCTTCCCTGGGCAACCTGTGCCAGTGTCTAATCACTCTCAGAGTGAAAAACTTCTTCCTTGTCTCTTATCTAAATCTCCCCTCTTCCAGGCTAAAGCTGTTATCCCTTGTCCTGCCACTACAAGCCCTTGTAAACAGTCCCTCTCCATCTTTCTCACAGGACCCTTTAATACCCAGAAGGTCCCAGGAGACCTTTTGTCCATGTCTCTTCAGATATGTGTCTAATTAAATAATCTTTTGCATTTTATTTGAAGATAGCAGAGTGCTCTTAAAGACCCTAACAACTTGCTAACGAGCCCGAGGTGGTGAGTAGGTGTTCCTCGTGTTAGAGAGGAAGGTGAGCACCAGAGAGGGCCTGGGAGGGATGACCCCAGACAACTGCCCTTGGCTGCAATCACCAGTTCCCACTTCCGATAGCTGAACCCCGTGCATCACTCCTGCTGTAAATAACCATCCATTTATAACCTGCTGTAATTACCTGCCTATTTCTGCGGCCCGCCTTCGCAAGGTAGTCTCTCTGCAATTACACTTAATTGCCTTGATTGCTACTGCACATTTCAAGAAAGTTCAGAAAAAAAAAAAGCCAAAACCAACCAGGAGACAGGATAGTCTAACGAGGAGACATATGGGGACCAGCAAAGCAAGAGTTAATATTTGAGGCATTCAACTTCTCTTTCATTCCTGCCACCAAATTCCTACCAGCACTGCAGACACTGATCTTGACCATCTTTTTTTGTAGCAGCCTGTGAAACTTTTCTTTGAAAACAAGCCCCACACAGCCATGGAAACAGCCCCTGCAGATGTTCTCAGCATCTCAGCAGGAGCAGCAGGTTTCCATCCCCTTACCTGCAGTAAAGTCTTTAACCAGGCTCTAAACTTCCCAGGGTGGTGAGCTCCAGAGGAGTACTGATTCAGTAAACATGTTCCACGGGCCACCTCCCCAAGCCTGAGCAATCCCACTCCTGCTCTGCCTTGAGGCACAGGACCAACCAGCATCCCCAGCTCTGAGCCATCCTGGTCCCGGGTTGCCCCCTGTCCATCCCTGCCCGTCTCTCGGGCCAGTTCCCCATGCCCAGCTCCCGGAGCTGCACCCATGGCTGCTCCCCGGTGGGAAGGTCAAGCAGTGCAAAGCCTCCCACCGAACCACAAAACCTCAGCTCGGCTTCCTTCTGAAGGGACATCAATTACTCGGGGCTGTCAGGATGATAAGGCAGCCCGGCCTCCACAATAAGGAGGACATTCAGGCTAATAACTTCCCATTAAGCTCCTCGGAGCTGGGTGTTTTCCATGCTTGTCTGCAGGGCTGCTGCCAGGGCTTGTTTGCTCCCCTTACCCAGCTAACTCTTGAAGGGATGTGGCTCCAGGCATGGTTGTAAAGCTCCCTACATCAGCCCTGCCTGGAAATCCTGGGACAGAGAAATCACAGCCTCTGATGCCAGGCCAGCCCTCCTCCTCCAAAGGAGGACAACAGCATTTGATGTTGAAAATGTAAACACTGCATCCCTCCACTTCTTCAACACATCCCACACCTCCTGCCCACCCTGCCCACCTGCTTCTCCCCTTCCCAGGCCAAACACAACACTACCACTGCACCCCTGGGATGGGAATGAGCCCATCCCTCCCTTCCCACAAGCCACAGCTCAGGGAACAAGCCCAAAGCTCCGTGTCCTACATTTCTCAAGAGTGCTGAACTGGGCTGGACTTGGTGGGGGGTTACCTTCACCTCAGAAAATTTGCTTGAGGGAAAAAATTCTCTGATCCATTAATGCTTCATAAAAATTTTACAAGGTTTCTGCTAAAGGAAGGAAAACAAACAGAGATGGTGTCGGCATCCAGGCACTCTTTAAATCAAACATTCTTTCTCTAATGCATTTTTTTCTTTTCCTTTTTTTTTTATAGCACCAATCAGGAAAGCAATCAAGCACGAAGCCCACAGCTCCCAGTGCCTCCATTTCCAGCATCTGAATTTTCCCTAGCTCAGGACATACGATCCCAGTGCTCCCATCAGTCCTGTCCTGGCTACAACAACGTGTCCCACCAAGTTGTCAGAGCAGCTGCGAGGGCGAGAAGAACACTGAAAACCACCACCCAGAAATCCCAGGACACGGCATCCTGACAAGGAGCCTGATCTACAGGAGAGATGCCTTGATCCAGTTAATTAAGTTCCCTGCACCAGCATCCAGAAGTGGAGTGGGACTGGTGCACAGTGTGCAGGGGACTGGGAGCACCTTTCGAGCACACGGGTGAGGGAGTGAGGAAGCTCACATCTCTCCCTGGCAAGGCAGAAGCCTTCACACCCACCACAGCACTAACAGCTCCTTCATTAAAGCCTGGAGCCAGGCTGCCTTTCCAGCAGGGAGGGGAGCAGGGTGGCTGGGCTTGCAACGAGAGCTTTGCCATTAAATCAGCAGCTGAGGTCCAGCCCAGGCAGAGATGGAATCTGGGTACCCGAGTCAGCTCGAGACCTGTCTAATAAGTCTGGGAAAATGTCAGAGGTATTTCTGCAGCATTCACTGTCCAAAAGAGCCAAGTAATGTTGTGGGTTTTTTCCCCATCTTGTTTGTGTGTTCTTTTGTTTTTGAGACCTTCCCTTTTGCTGCAGAAATGTTCTGCTGCAAACATACATCCTTCCCAAAAATCAGGCTTCTTCATAAACAGTATATTAAAAACCAACCCCCCAAAGAAAACTCGGCAACTGAATACAAAACACAGTTATTGAAGAGCTGCACAGTGACAGCTAGCGATGAGAAACAAGAACACCCAAAGTAAGGGAGGGGGGAAGTAAATAAACAAAACACCGAGATAAATATTCTGCTGAGAATTCAGGAGACATTAAATATCTAACATCAAATGTGAATATATAAAATATACATAAGCTTCGTAAATCTACATCATCTATAGATATGTGACACGAAATATTTATTATTTATTTCTCAGAACTTGAATTTTAAAAGTCCATTTTCAACCATAAAAGGTTGTTGCTCTCTTCTACCTGACATAGATCCTGAGAAAGGATAGAGGTTGGTTTTTTTCCCCTAAAGAACCACAGAGAGATTCTGAGATAATTCCCAGGTTCCTAACAAAAACTCTGTAGAGAAAAGAAACCCTTTTGAGGGGTGCTGCCTTTAGCAGAGCAGCACCTTGCTCCCCAGTGCCTGCTGACACCCCAAGAGCTCACTCTGTATCCTGCTATTCCCAGCCTGGCTGTGCTCATTCCTTAAGGGAGAGCTTCCCAGCCCAGCAGGGAACACATCCAAGCTGCCAAATAAAGCCAGAAGAGAGAGTTCCATCCATCCATCCATCCATCCATCCATCCATCCATCCATCCATCCATCCATCCATCCATCCCCCATGGCTGTTTAGCAGAGCTATCTGTAGACATCTCAAGCTGCTTAAATAAATGGGGGTGTGTGTGTGTGTGTGTCTCCCAGAACACAGATACACCCTGGGAATAAGTTTTATTTCCACCTCCTATTTCTTCTGCTCCACTCTCAAGCCCTTCTCCATCTCCCAGGCTGCAGCCAGAGCTGCTCAGCATCAGCAAAGCACAATAGGAGTGAAAAGCACAAGCCTAGGAGAAAAAAAAATCCTCAATAAAGCCTTTGCTGCCTCCATCCCTTGCCCAGGAGAAGCTGGGAGGCTGGTTAATGGATGTCAGCTCTGTTTCCATTGAAGAAAATAAAAATCAATGAAAGTCTCTCAGGCAGGCAGGGCACAGCCACAGCCTTCGTGCCGTCCTGCCTTTTTGGCACCCACCTCCCCAGCCAGAAAAGGAGTTTGCACCCGGGTCAGCCAACACATGCAGCAGAGCCAGGCAGCCCTATAGGCTCCTAGAGGGGCAGGAGAAAACAAAGCATCCCTATCCCAACCCTCAGTGCTGCCTCTCAGCCTGCAGATGTTGAGTCCGATGGATTTCTGCATCGCCGGCTGTGCTGGGGTGGGAAGATCCTCAGCTCAGATTGCCACGTTGGCAGGGGCCCCATTGCAAATGCAATTGTAAAGGGAAAATTCTCTTCTGAACAGTTTTGGGGTTTGTTTTTTTTCTCTGTTGCCCCCGTGGCTTTGCCACTCTGCTACAAGCTGCCTCTTGCTGGCAGAAAGGGCCCGCTCTGGGTGGTCTCCGTAGAGCTGGAGTCTGGGTTTTTTCCCCTTACTGCTAAGGTGTTTCAGCCTCTCATGCAGAAAAGATGCAGCTCAGACATTTCGTTAGCACTTAAAAGAATACTAATGAACCCGCAGGTTGCTGGGTGAGGTACCTAATGACAAGCCAGAAGCAGAATTGCTTAGCTGAGACTCCTGGAAGTTCAGGGGATGAGGAGCGAATGGGCTCAGGATTCCAATAATAATAATCCCAAACCCCCATTTCTTCTCCCATTTCTGCTCAGTCAAGTATCAGGTGCATTCCTGGTGCTTAACATCCTCACACCACACCCTGATCCATGTTCAGTGTTTCCTGGTGTGAGCCTAGGGCTTCCTCTAAGTGCCTGGGTTGGGATTTATCACCTTGCTATGGAAGTCAGTCACTCGGACCCCGTTTTATAGCAAAAGGAGAGAAAAAGGCAGCGCCAGGACACAATCTGCCTGACCTGTTCTAGGCATCTGCCTCCTCTGGGATCAATTGCACCCTAAAAACGCCCATTGCTCTCCAACAGCTACAAAGGGGGGGCCTGGACAAAGGCTCAGATGCAGACATCCATCATCCCAGACGCCCGCGGTTACAGGAGTATCCCAGATTGCTCCTGCTTTTCCAGGCTCCTAGAGAAATGCTACAGGATCAAGAAGCACACAGCCTGTGAGGGGTTTTTTTGCTTCTAATAGATGCATTTCTCATCTGTGTCCTTCCACAGCCCATGAGAAGAGGCAGGACTCTGGGAGATGGACTAGTCCCTCTGTCTCTCCAAGACCTGCTAAGATCACAGATTTCTGGATGCCCAAAGCTAAGACAAATCTCCCTTTTCTCTTCCTCCAGCAAGGCAGTCTCGTTACTAACCAGCCAGGCTGCTGTGCTGGTGATGCCACATGCCACTGGGAAGCAACCACTACATCCCAGCCCATGTCAGGAATTCTTCAGCAAACAGCTGCCTGGAAGCTGCAGCATCTTGGCAGAAGGGTCAGTGCCTCGGGAAAGGCTGAGCAGGGCTCATTTTGGACCAAAACCCCCAGGATATGACAAAGTAAAGATAAGGTGGCATGTCCTGCCCAAAGCAAAGTCCATCTCCATATAGAAGCTTCTCTACAGGACCAAAAAATAGACCCAAGCCTAATATCCCTCAAGCTGGGGAAAGGCTGGATGTGGATCCCATCTCCCCAGCCACCTCACAGTCTCCCAGTAACATACCCTGATGTATTTTAAGCCTCGACTCCTACAGGAACGAGCTGCTGCAATCTTGCTCTTTGCCTCTGTGCCTCTTCCTCAATAATTTGTGAAGCCTTTGGCCAATTTTAACTAAATTTGACAGAGGAACAGATGGCTCAAAGACATTAAGTACCTGCAACTCTAGTAGAGATAGGCAGCCAGGTACAGGAGAGGGACTCGGCGAGTGCCCCACAGAGGGAAAGGCCACATAAAAATGAGATTCATCCGAACCTCAGACAATCCACGCCGCACACAAAGCTTTTCCAAACGGCCCCGCCGCAGGCGGCAAGTCATTTACTCCTCCTTGGACCGGAATGAAGTGAACTCCTCAGAAACTCAGCTTTATCAGCCTCCGTGCCAGTCAGACGACGGGTTTTGCATATATAAGCAGAGCCTGTGTGACAACTTAGATCAAGGAGGAAAACCAACAAGGAAGGAAAATCAAGTTGCCACCAGCACTGAGAAACTGATGGAAACCTCGCACCGAGACCAAACCTCCTCCCCAGGGCCCTGCACACTGCAGCCAGGGCTGAGGGGATGGCTCAGTGCTAGGTGTGGGCTATTTCTTGCACCAGGGGAGGGCAGGGAGCACATCGTGTCGGCGGCACCGGGCTTGTGTGGCACGCTGCACGCCAGTAATAGAGCTGCTCATCTATTTCCCATCAACGCAGCTTTTTAATGAGGGAAGATGGCTTTTTAATAAATAAAACCTTTCACCAAAAATAGCTGCACGGTCATCTATAATCCCCTGAAAAACTTCAGAAAGGGCCAGAGCCGAGACACCAAGTGCAGAGCAATAGTTAGCGGGGCAGGGGGTTAGAAAAAAGGCAGCGACTCCTAAAGCATTTCATAAATAAATAAAAAAAACAAGACACAACTCCTTCCACACACACCTGCAAAAGCCTCAACAACCCCCCACCCCGCAAATTACCATCCAAAGCATTTTGCAAACTAATTAATACTAACTAATAACATTCCCAAAGCTTAGGCAAGTACAATTTTTCCTATTCGAACACGGGAAGAGGCGCAGGGGGAGGTTGGGGGAAGAGGCAAAGAGCAGCAAAATGACTTCATCCGAAAGAGTGAGGTAGTGGCACAAGCAGGAGAGAGGATGCTGCAGCCCCCCATGCCCTGCCTGAGCCAAAAGCAGGGAGGGATTAGGCACCGATCCACGGGGCCACCTCCCTTCCCGTGCCTACCAGCACCATCTCCCCTCTCCTCCAAGTAAAGCAGATTTGTCCACAAAAGCAGCTCCGGGTGGTGCAGCCTCGCCCAGCAGGTACAGATGGGCTCGCTGATCAAGATGAATCATTTGGCACGTTCCAAATGACCTGGATGCAACTGCAGAACAGGCTTCTGCTCCACGGCTCCTCCGCGGCCGGGGCATCGGGGGAGGAAAAGGAGAGGAGGCTCCGGAATCGGGAGGACCCCCACATCTGGCTCACCTCCCCCCTCCCCACCAAGGGCTGGCTCGTTTGCTTCCCCAAAGCCCCCCTCCCCGTTCTCCGACAAGGTTAATAGGGTAGAGAGAGAGCATCTGTTTATGAGAAGGTTATCAAGTGAAAGGCAGTAACGCAGCCTCCAAACCAGCTTTTCATAGCCTCTTACTTATTATTTAATTTGGCTCCAGTACGTGAAATTAGGCTAATGGCTGTTAAGTGGTTAAGGCAGGCACATTGTCCATCTGCCGAGAAGGCTCGGGGCCGTTGTTCTGTTTCAAAGGCTAAGGAGGAAAAATAATATGAGAGTCGCATGCTGTTAGTCTGAGAGCTCATAAATGCATTTTCTCCCTCTTTTTCTCGCTTTTTTATATCTTTTATCTCCGGCGCTTTGCCTCTTGCAGCATTAGGAACTTCTGGAAAGCGAGTTACTGGCCTTTTAATTTAGGGGGTTTTTTTGCCATTGCTGTTGTGCTGGGTTTTTTTGCCTTTTTGCCTTAATTTTTTTTTTTTCTTTTTGAAGCTAGAGGAGGGGCGAGCCAGCCTGTTCCAGCAATGCCACTGCTACCAGCTGTTGCAGCCTTCAACTGAGGCGAGCTAAGCTTGGTATTAGCTGCCTCAAACACCAAAGCCTGAGCTCTCCTCTCTTCTACTGGACACCGGGGATGAGGGGTTCTCTCCAGCAAGACAACATCATCTTCATGGTTTTCCTTCCACGCAGTCTGGAGACTTCAGCCCCTCCCCATCCGGACTCCTTGTTGCATTTCATGAGTAGCTCCACGGGTACCACGGGAGGACGGGTGGTTTCTTACACATTTGAGTTGGAAATGCTGCAAGCTCAGGCTGGAGCTTCCTCTTTCCTTGAGTTTTGCACACACCCAGTGCCCACGCTGATTCTCGAGTGTCTCGTCCCAGAGTTGAGCTCATTCTGTCATTACTTCAGAGGACTAACGAGGTCTCCTGAGCTCTACCCCTCTATTTTCATGGAAGTTGTAGAAATGTAACACCCAATCCTCTGCAAAAGCTGACAAAAATCAGCCAGCTATTCCAACAAAGTTAGCAGAAGGAGTGAAAGGGAAAAAGGACACAGAAGAAGGGAAATGACCAGCACTTTGCTTCCACAAATTCACAGGGCAGGTCTGAACTACCAGGAAAGTGAGTTAGTGAACAACCAGCGACAGGGTGGATAAGTGGCACATAAAAAATGGCCAAAAATCCTTAGAAGATGATCCCACAGATAGCACAAACGTCTCTGCAGTGACACTTACTGTCCCCTTGGTCACCAAACTCGGTTTGCAAGCTCTGCCTCACCCACAGAAAGATGATGCTTCTGTGCTGGATGAAGCTATCAGATGGTTGGACCTGGTTTCATTAGAAGATGGTGACACAGAAGGATCATGGAGCATCATGGGTGTTCCAAGCAGTTTTTGTCTGTCTCCTCAGGAGGAAGCACCTGGGATTGCTGCTCTCCATCCTCCCAAAGCCTCACACTTTGTTGATCATGGGCATTTGACTTCAGGGAGACTGACACACCAGGGTAGCACCACTGCCTGAGACCTCTGTGGCATTAGCAACACAGCAGTAGGGAGGGGAAGGCAGCAGCAAAGAAGCCTGTGCCCAAGAGCCAAGGATGCTGGGGAGCAGCCCTGCCTGCAGTGGGGCTTCTCCAAGCCTGGAGAGCAGACCTGGAGAGGGGCAGCTCTGAGGAGGCTGAACTGCAGGCAGGAAAGGGAAAGGGCACTTGAGCTGCAGCAAAAAAATAACAGCCACAGCCCAGCTCTCTCCTCCAAGAGCTGAGCTGCCTCTGAGTGAGAAGGGTTATTTATGGGGACACGAGGAAGGAGAAGGCAGCTGAAGAGCATTTCTCATTTCCCTCAGTTACTGCAACAACTCCACTTGAAATCCAACTTCTTTTCTTACTTCCCCAGCCCGGCGAGAAATAAATAAATAACGAAGAGCCTCCAACGAAGTCAGCCTCCCCTCCCTTGTTATCCGCCTGGTTTTGCCAGAGGTTAGCGGGGCTGTTTCAGACTCACAGCAGGAGCAACAAGCAGCAGTTGGCACCACCCAGAGAAAAGATTAGAGCGTTTACTAAAGGGCTTGTTCCCCCACCTCTCCCCAGAGCTGCTTTGCCAAGGGACTCGCTTCTCCCCGGTGCGCCCGCGCTATCTGCGGCTGCCATCTGCGCCAGCTCCCGCTGCCTCTGTCCCCACTCCTGCCTCTCCCCACAGGTCCTGCAGGAATTTCTCCCCCCGTGTGCTGCATCTACCTCCACCAGCCCCGCACAAGGTCTATCAACACAAATACACACAGGCAAACTCCCCTCTGCGTGCACCGACGGCCGGTGTGTGCGGAGCGCGAGCGTGCTGGGGGTGTGCGGTTCTAACCCTCAACCCCCCGGGCACCACCCCTCTCCTCCTTCTGCTGCTCAGCCCTCTGGTTCCCGCCGATCCAGACCCAAAAACGACTCAGCTTCCCCAGCAACAAAAAAACTGCAGATCAAGCAGAGGAGCAGCGCTGAGGTGGGGTAACCACTGGAGCGAGACGCTCGGCCCGTGTCCCGCAGCTCTGCACCTGCCTGTGCCCGGCCAGCAGAGCTGCTGGGGATTATGGAGAGCAGGATTCACAGAAACTCGCCCGGATTTGGCCGCTGGGCACGGAAAACTTTCGCCGGTACGGCCATTCCCGTCGTGAGGGGGTGGAATAAGCTTCTGGAATATTTATTTTATGCTGGCAAAAGCCCTGTTGGAGACATCGATGCCCGAGCGTCTGTACTGTTGCCAGTCCCGCTTATTCACAAGCTGGTAGGAGCTATTAAGCTATCCTAGCAGAAGTCTGACACCAGGAGAGTTTTGTGTGAATAGCATATCCCAGCAAATCTGCAGGATAGAGAACATCTAAAAATCAGGTTAAGGGATAAATACTGACAAGCCCTGACTGGCAAAAATGAGAGAGTTCATTCGAACACCCGCACAAACTGGAGAATTGCTGTGGTTTTTCCCTAAAAACGATGCTGAACCAGGTCAGTGATGGCTGAGCCACTTGCAAGACTGGAATAAGGAGGCGATTCCCAAGCTGAATAATTCACGTGCACCTTGGCAGGGTTTTATAGACCTGAGGAGAGGGGGCTTCCATCTGAATTCCCTGGAAATATTCCAGGGTAGGTTGGTCGGGGCTCTGAGCAACCTGCTCTAATTGAAGATAACCCTGCTCGCTGCAGGGGTGTTGGACTGGGTGAGCTTTAAGTTCCCTTCCAACCCAAAACGTTCTGTGATTCTGTGAACTCTGGGGGGAACTGTCAGGGCAGGACTCGCAGGAAGCCTCCTTGGAGCAGCCCTCAGTGTTAGCACGATGCCAGGGAGCATATGCAAGGAAGGGAAGCACTACAGTGCTCTGCTTCTGATCATCAGTGTTTTTGAAGGGTTTTCTTGGCCTTGGTTGCCAGTAAATTTGGCAAGAGGTTTCCCAAGCACTGAGCTGGCAGTTGTAGGAAGGAGGGTGGCTTTATCCAAGACCAAAAAAAAAAAAAAAAAAAATCCAAGGAGATGGCTTTGAACTAAAGCTGACAAGGGGGAGAAACGCAGCAGGAAACATCCTCATGGGCACAGCAGCTGCTTCGGAGGCAGCAGGGAAAATTTGTGAAGCTGAGAGTGAGCTTGGAAGAGAGTTTTTCCCAGGCTGCAGGATCACAGCCTGGAAGGAGGAGAACTGAGGAGGGCAGGCTCCATCTTTTCCTCTGATTGCTTTAAGAATAGGGAGCTTTGACCCCCTCCTCCCCTCCCAGGGGAAGGGTGAAGAGGCAGGAGGTGCTCGTAGCCTGCAACCTCACCAGTGGGACTGGAAATTGCTCTGCTCCTGCTGGGATCTGCAGCCTGGGTCGCTAAGGGGAGAGTGATGGATGAAAGGGAGGGAGAGGAGGAGGAAGCTGCGTCTTAAGGCTCTGCAGCAGCAAATGGCCTCGGCGATTAAAAGTGAGTGGGCAGTTGTGTATCACTCTGGATTTTCTGCCTGTTTCATCACTAGCAGTGACTCAGGAATATTCTTCATCGCCCTCAAGCGAGGATATGATCATTTTCTGCCACTTGAGATGAAGCTAATTTTACAGCAGCTTAGAGAGAGCGATGTCATGTGCTGATTTCTATACTGCCTGCATCACACATCAATGCAGCACAGAGAGGCTATAGGTGCTGACTGCTCAAAGTGATACCACCCGATACTGGGAGACAAACACCGTGGGCCAGGCCAGGGGAGGGCTGTCTGAAGCTTCAAGGTTCTCTGAAGGACGAGAGGAGCAAAGCAGTAGACGGTCAAGAGTTCCCAGCAAGGAGACAGACAAGAGCGTCCCCTTGCCAGTCAGGTTTGTTAGGAGGGGAAGCATCCAGGCCGCCTGAAGGTTTTGAATATGCTCCTAATAAGACAAGTGCACTGAGCAAGACCTGATGGGCTCCAAGGACAGATCTCTCTGCTCAAATCCAACCCAGCTCTGGAGAGACCGAAGCCTGATGAGTGAGGAGCCCAGGCTGCAAAGCGAGAAGCGTTAGAGGTGCCAGTGCCAAAGCGCTCCCTTGGCGTGTGGAATCCCAGGTCTGGCTGTGCTCCCCATCTCATCCTACCTATGACGAGATGGCAGAGGAGCCGACAGCACCACCAGCACTGCAGCTGGACACCCTGGGCTGCTGGCTGGGAACCCATCAGCCCTACAGCTACACTCTGATGGCTGTTCTTGCTCGCTGATCAGGCTATTTATTTCTTTCGGAGATGCAAAAGCTGCCTTCGCACCAGGCCCTGGCAATGCCTCGCTGGGCTCCCTGCACGAAGCCGCGGTCTCCCGGCCGCCGGCCGGCACGCGATTCCTTGACAGCCCTGGCTTCAGGAGCTAACTGGCAGTGGTAGCTGCATTTGCAGGGGAAACGGAGCGGTGCTGCCAGCTTCTAGTGACAAAAGGAGTGTTTATAACAGGCGCGGTGACAGCTGTCCGAATGCCACATTTATTTACAAAACGTTAGTTAAATTACTGACAGTTGGCGCCACGAAGGGAAGCTGAGAGAAGAGCTGACATCTCCCCACCGCGCTAATTCCGCCCCAGCCTCCCTTCCCAGCACGGGCTGAGAGCCCCTGGAGCACCTTCCCCTCCCACCCAACCCGCCAGGGAGTCGGGGTGCAGCTCCCATCAATGCTGCAGGGTCAGTCCCAGCAGGGTGGGTGAAGTTTCTCCTAGGGAATGAGGTGCCATCAAGCCTTCACGGGGGGATATTTGTCACCCTGTGATCACTCCAGACCTTGGCCCTCTGTTGAGACCCCTCAGGAAGGCGCCACTCGAATGGATGGAGGTCACCAAGTGGACCTCTGAATGGCCCAACACGCCTGGCATGCTGGTTTCAGGCTCACAGAGGTGCCTGAGGTGAAAGGCCCCAGGTCTTGCTAAACAACGTCAACAGCCTGTGTGCTGCTGGCTTTAGACAGCATGAAAATCACAGCTGCTGTCCTCCACAAGGCAAGGACACCTAGAAAAGTTTAGGAGATCCAGCTGACATGCACCAGTGAAGGCATTTCCCTCAGCTAATCAACACCATGACAAAGCAAAACCAGCCCAATGGGATTTTGCCCTTCTGACCACGTCTCACCCTGCCACACAACACCAACATCTAGAGAGGGGAGAGGGATTTTTCATTTCCCCAAGCACACAAGTCCAGGAGAATGGTTCAAGACTCCTCCTATTTGTAGAGAACTAAATCACATCACTTAAGACACACACGGAGACCATCTGAGCCCCCCCAGACCGCTGCCACACGCTGCCCTGGCTCTCACACTGTGCAAGTTTGCTGAGCAAACAGGGTCACGATGTGTGCTGGCCAGCCTGAAATCTGCCCTTGGAAAACAGATCTTCAGCATCACCTTTGTCTGAGTCAAAGCAGAGCAGCTCCTCCGGCTAGAAGTGATAGGAAGGATGAAGGATGATGGGAAAATTGACTCCAAACTGTAAAGCAGTTCAGAGGTGAGAAGGGAAAGACTTTTTTTTTTCAGCTAAAGGGAAACTCCACGTAGCCAGAAATCCTCTCCTTCTGAGGCTGAATAAAATAAAGAAAATCACACTATTTCCTATAAGACGCTTTAAATCCCCAAAATCTCACTTCAGCTTAATCAGAGTGTTTCCTGGAGAAGTTGACAAGAGGCTTCATTGAACTCATAAACTCAGATTAAAAGAAAGAAATACTATTTTTCCAACCAAATCCAAATCTGCCTTTTCCCAACATGGAAATTCTGGATTAAATATTTTCCAGTCAAGGTATGCAAGAAAGAAATGGATTTTGTAGTAAAAAATTGCTTCAGGAAGAAAAAAAACCCCAGTATTTTCTTATGGAACAAACTGTATCAATTGGAATTTTACAAATAAAATTACAAGAGGCAGGTACTTCCCATCTCCTACTGAATATCCAGTGCAAGATAAGCATCAAACCTTAAGAGACCTGGAAAATACTTGTGCAATTTCTCACCTATGTCACTCTTTCTTTGAGCTCATCAAGAGCTCCCTGCTAGACTGTAAGAGAGGATCAGGGATGCAAAATAATCAAGATTGTCCTGGAATAAACCCCTACATCTATAATTTACTGCATTTGGAGGATTTAAGGGTAAGAACCCAAATATGCCTTCAAAGCTCAGTGCTGTGCTGTCTCTAGGTCCAACTCGTGTTGAGATTTGGAAGCAGCTCTGAACCTGGAGCTGCCCTGCTCTTCTCAAGCACCTTTGAGAACTTCCTTTTCTCAGCAGCTTTCTATCATGCCTCTTATTAGAGACATGTAAGAAGCAGAAGTCTGAAAAACACAGCGGTTTTGCTCAACAGAGGATGTGAAGCTGGGAAAATAATGATCCCACCATGAAACAGAAAAAGAGGGGGAAAAAAAAAAAAAATCAGAGTAAAAAATCCAAAGTAATGACTGTTTGGATCCTGTCCGGGGTCTGCATGTGTCTGATAAAACAGACGCAGGTGTCAGAGCCATTTATGGTCACAGGCTCAGAGCTGGTCAAAATCTCCCATCTCTGGGAAAAAAAAACTGTGATATTTCACCAGCTGCTCCTGTTGGAAGGTGGTTTTATTCCTTATTTACTCTGTCCTCATTGACATGCAGAGCTGGGCTCTCACATCTCCTGTTTGACCCTTGGTGTCCTTTCCTATTCAGCATCTCCCCAAGTGTCCCCACCTTCAGAGCAGGTGCAGCTCCCCAGACCTCGTGTCCACCTCACTGATAGGGGAGAATCCAGCTGCAAATTCCAGTTTGCCATCAGCCTTTCCATGGCCACCCATCTGCTCTTCTGCCTCCTTGCTTTGCATATGGGCTCATAAACGCTTCCCAGCGTGAGTGCTGGTGGCAGGAGCCAACGCCACTCACCGCCAGCTGAAGAATCCTTATTTAAAGCAAGTTTTTAATATCCTAATGATTAAGACGCGCTTGGCATTTCAGCAGATGCCGCAGCATCCAGACAGAGAAGTCCAAGGCTCAGACTTGGCTCCTTCACAGCCTCACACCTCTGAAAGCTGAGCCTAAGGAGAGCAGAAGGTCTCTCCTGTTTGCTCTGCAAAGGTGCCGCATGCTGCGGGGCCTTCCCTGCTACCCACGAGCCCTGAGCACTTGGCATATGGCAGCAAGAGGGAAGTGCCTGTCTAACGTGATGCACAGTCCATTAGGGTTGGGGTAGAGCTGGTGATGACGTTAATGAGCTCTGGATCGGCCCCTTTGTCAGCATAAATCTCTCTGCTGCATTGGTGGGACTGCATTTTCCCATTTGCTTGTCTGTTTGGCTCTGTGTTCTCATTACAATTTCTATTAGCCTGTTCTCCCGCTGATCCAGTGGTAGATTAGTTCCTCCCTGACCACCCCCCTTCCTCCTGAAGGAAAATAAGGGTGTCTGAGCTCAAACCAGCAGGTTTAGGCAGGTCTGGGAGGAGGAAAAAACAACTCTTATAGACCGAAAGGGGGATGTTTCCAACAGCAGGGATTGGAGAAGGTGTAGTGCAGCCAGCAGAAGAGACAATGATTATACAGGCTGAAGAAGACCCTCAGCCCCAACCCTGCCCCTCGCTCACACACAGAGCTGCCAGCTGACACTGTGCAATGCCAAGCAGCGTGTGCTCACTGCCCACAGGACTCTGCCAAGGCAGAGCAGGGCAGCACGGGGACAGATCATCAGGAGGGCCAAGAGCTAGAGATCAGTCCACTTGCCACCCCTTGGACCATCACACACAAGTGCTTAGGTCTGAGGCCTGTGTTAGCTCGTGATCATGATGAGCAGACCCACAGTCAGGGGTGGCACTGCTCTCACTGGCCCCTGTCCCTGACTGTGCTTCAGCTCCTACCAAATGCTCATCCACCCAACCAAAGATCTCTGCAGTACCCTGACCACACACCATACACCCCTGAGATGACAACTGCCTGGCACCCCCAACTGAAAAATGCTCACAGCAACCTCTTCAAGCTCCAAGCAAGGGCAGGACACCAGTGGACATCTGTGGTGCCCTCCAGTAGGACACTGTTAGCATTTTCCTTACAGAGGGATGCATCTGCCATCAAAAGACTGCAATGCAAGCAGATGACTCACGGAGCCAGAGAAACAGTGTTGTGAATATAGATGTTTACAGGACCTAGGAGGGCACCAGATGTCACATTCAGCTAACAGGGCAAAAAACTGAACCTCCAGTTCATAACCCTGGCTGGACAATCAGAAATGCCACTCTAGCAACCGGCTAGCTCTGTCACCTGCAAGGCTGCTCCAGCCTCCCTTCCTCCTCACCTTTCCTCCTCCCCATCCCAGAGGAGCTGGGCACAAGTCATTTTGACTTAAATCTTTCCAGAGCTGGTAGACTGGAGATGCTTAACATTAAGATGGAGATGACAGCTCCAGGACAGCACGCTTGTCCCCTAGGAGACCCCAGCCCAGACAGTGAACCAGAGGCAGCAGCTCTACCAGGAGAGCTATAAAGGGAAACCCTCCTCTGGCAGAGCAATCAAGAGCTTGTCTCATCTCAGATGGAAATTGCACTCAGGAAAAAAAAAAATAATCCATGCATATGACTTTTTTTTTTTTTTTCCCCC
This sequence comes from Corythornis vintsioides, assembly GCA_025447755.1. NCBI lineage: Eukaryota > Metazoa > Chordata > Aves > Coraciiformes > Alcedinidae > Corythornis > Corythornis vintsioides. Next base: position 100,925 of record JAOEGS010007868.1, read on the forward strand.
ACTTTAAGCTGATTCCATCTCCGAGATGGGAGAGAGGTGGCGAAGATTTGCTGACATGTCACTTTAGCAATAAACTCCTCTTTCAGAAACATGCCGTCGCAAGCAAAGCAATCGACTCGTGAGCTACACACAGCCGCCGGCGTCGCACGTGGGCACTGCCTGGGACTGCTGCAGCCCTCTGATGGGAGATCTCCAGGGACACAGAAAGAAAACCCTGGCCAGAAAAGGGGACCCAGCAACACGAACAGGAGGAGGGAGGCAGGGTGAAGTAGCACTGTGCACAGATGGGAGCAGAAATTCAAGTCCTAAGCCTTAGTATTGCTCCTGTTTTCATCAGTTCCCCACCTAAGGGTGCAGATGCAGGAGGAGATGCTCTCCTCTCTCTTCACATGGATATAGAAGGGGTCACCACAGCCCTGAATTTATTCCCTCACCCTCAGGAACATAGAAAGGGAGAGGTTTGCAGGAGAAGGTGAACGTGAAGGATACTGAAGGAATCAGGAGAATAAACTCTGAAATGAACCCAGGTCTCCAGGGTGAAAGGATGGGGAGTTCCTTCTGCCCATGGCTGTGAGGAGCTTGCAGCTCCCTGCAGGACTGGGATGGGATCAGGCAGGATACTAACATCTGGAAAGACAGGAGTGTGCTGTGGTCTGGTCCCATCCCTCTCGAGGTATCTAGGTGTGATACAGAGGAGAAGTAACAAAGGAAGAGCCAGCATGCCTGGCACAGCCCTCAGTGTGTGCCCATATGGGACTGGCTGTGCCACCAACTGCCCTGTGGGATGGGCCACCACCAGTGTTCTGCCTGCTGTGGCATCACCAGGGCTGTCATCACAGCGTGGCCTGCCCGAGGTGACCCTTCTCTGGCAGGAGGGTTGGACAGGATCATAGAATCATAGAATCATAGATATTAGGGGTTGGAAGGGAGCTAGAAGTTCATCTATTCCAACCCCCCTGCCCGAGCAGGATCACCTAGACCAAGTCACCCAGGAACAGATCCACACGGGTCTTGAGTGTCTCCAGAGATGGAGACTCCACAACCTCCCTGGGCAGCCTGTTCCAGGCTCTGTCACTCTCACTGAGAAAAAGTTCTTTCTTGTGTTCTTTCTTGTGTTGACCCTAAACCTCTTGTGCTCCAACTTGCACCCATTGCCTCTTGTCCTATCATTGGATGACATGAAGTCTGGCTCCATCCTCTCTATACTGAGGATGATCTCCAGAGGTCCCTTCCAGCCCCTGTGATGAATATACCAGTTGGCAGCTTAGCTCTGTGCTCACCTCATTCTCATAGGACCACTGGGGACTGGTACCACCCAAGCCCCAGCACTCAGAAGTCCCTCACTGCACAGTTACCAAGAAAAGCACAGTAATTATGCCCTGGCCCCTGCAATGAGTAATTGTAGCAGAATGAAAAATACCAGGTAATGGGTTTGGACACCATCAGCATGGGATGAATATTTCCAAGGAGCAACACACCTTAGGCCTGAGCCCTGGGGTGGGAGGTCCACGTTGACCCAGTCATGAGTTGGGTAGTTGTGCAAGGATGCTGGGAGTTGGCCAGGCAGGGTGGGAGATGGGAGAGCTGCCATGAGCAGCACATAACCCAGGGTGCCCTCGGGGGTGTGAGAAAGGGCTGGACAAGCACCTCTCCCTGGCTGGGGTTAGGACAGCTCCCACCACCAGTAAAGGTAGGACTGGGAAGCCTGGAGCTGAACAGACACAGTGCCTGGCTTATCCCAAATGAGCTTCCAACAGTCATGGCTTGGAGCCTTTTGTGAACAGCCTCTGCCCTCTCTTGCTTCCCTGACTTGCCCCAGGAGCCCAGTGCCTGGCAGTGCCCTTTGAATCCCCCACTGTTGAGCCCCGAGGCCACAGGGATGGCAAATGCCACTTTCCTGAGGACACAGAGCCTGAAGCTGGTTTCCCTACCCCCTTGGCAGGCTTTCCTGCACTCATCAACTGCAAACCGCAAGGCAGCTGCCCAAAACCTCAGTGGAGAATTCCCACTGCTCCAGCCCTGGCAGCAGCAGCCCTCCCTCGGCACAGCCTCCCCCGGGAGCCGAGCTGGAGCTCGCCGGCTCTCCGCCGCAGGCACCAGCCCTGCTCCCCACGCTGCACAGCAACACCAGCAAAGGCAAATTCCTGGGGATGCAGGGGAAAGCCGGGGCAGCGGAGTCACGGGAAACAGGCTCGTTTCTGACGGATCTTTCTGGCTTGGCAAACAAGCACTTTCTGTTTGCGTCCGTCAAACAAACGCGCTTGATTCTGGTTTGTTTCCCGGCCAAGTCACCATTTCTACAAAATTATTTCAAGAGCACAACAGGAGCCAAATAAATTTGCAAAACAGGCTTAGGTAAACCATGGCAGATGTCAGTGGCAAAGTGCACGGCCCTTTTCAAACCAGTGAGTGGAAACCATGGGAAACATCAGGGTTAAAAAACCGAAACAAAACAAAACTCTGACATGTTAAACTCAGATTTGACTTCTAGCTTTGGAATCAAAGTAGGAGCAAATAAAGGCATCGAACCACCCTGCCACAAAAACCAGAGGGGATGGACAGAGGAGCCTGTAAGCAAACTGTCCCTCACCAGATCTGTCTGGGGTGCCGGTGGGTTCAGGGGTGGGGGCACCAGTGAATTCATGGGGGTACCACACAAGAGCCTGTGCACGCTGAGATTGTCAGAGCCTGGCTGTGAAAAGCGCTGACTGATGCCAATTAAAGCGAAATCATAATCAAGCTGCTTGTTTTGGTGCTGAGAGGACTGTTCCAAAGGTCTCAGCAACACCAGGATTCAGTTCAAATGCTGGATGAAAGTTCAGGACAGATGTCCAGCATGAGCCACAATGCTGCTGGTGAGGGTAGATGCCATTTGGACATGGTAGGAGGGGATGCCAAGTGGCCTCATCCTCAGCACGTGTCCTGAGGTCCAGCAAGAAGGCAGCTTTGACCTTTGCACGCTGGCGAGCCCCTGGTGGAACCACAAGGGCAGCAGCAGCCCCAGCTCAGGGCCCAAGGTGTGCAGTGGTAAAAATGCCAAGCTGTTGGACCAGACACTCACAAGCCCTTTACTTCTTCCTGCAGGTTTCGCTGCACCCAGGAATAAATCCTGCCCCTCCAATCCCAGATGGCAGCTCTATCCCAAGGCCTAAGCCTAGCTATCAATTTAATACAGCACTCTAAAGTGCTGGTACAGGAGCCAGACACAGGACTGCACCCTCCAGCAGACACCACAGCACAGAAGGGAATATCTGAATGTCTCTGAGTGACTCTGGTCCTAAACTGACTCTAACAGTAGATTTACAGCAGCCATGTCTGCTCAGAGCAAAGCCCTTCACAACAGGGGGGGTCTCCTCACTCTGCTCAATCCGGTTTATTTCTCCATCACTGAATCACTCTGCTTAAAGGGGCAGAGAGAACAGAGCTACAAAGAGCCTCCTTGGCTGGGTACCGCTGCTTGGCAGTGGCGTGGGGTGCTTGGCACCCTGTCACCCCAGATAAAAGAGCCCCTTTCCACCAGCCAAGCCCTCTCCTTCATGAGGAACAGGACTTTCTGAGCACTTCACAGAAGCAACGACTTCTGCTGCTAAGTTCTCAGCTCACTCTCCTTTTTGTTGGCTGTGAAAAAAAAGAAGGTACCTCTAGAAACATTTCTTTCCTTCCAAATCCTTGGCTGTGCCTCACCGCCCTCCCACCTCACATGGAAGCAAGTGGGAAAAGAGGAGATTCTATTTTTTTTTTCCTTCCTCTGCACCCTTCCCTGGCTGCCACCCCTGCAGGGCCAGGGCAGGGCTGCTACCTTGGTGCTGGGCAGGAGGTGGCCGAGAGCAGCAGCATTGCTATTCTGGGCAAGTTAACTCCTCCCAAACAGATCGATGGTCATGCCAGGCTGGGAGGGGAGCGGGCAGCAAGATTCACACTGCCTTGATTTCCTCCTCTGGAACTGTGTGTGGTTTTCATGGGTGCTTCTGCTCCCGGCTCCTGCCACGGCACTGCAAGGACCTGCTGGGGGATGCAGCTGTGTACCCACTGCCTGCCAGACTAACTGCTCCCACCTCAAACCAGAAGGAAAATGTCCCAAAACACCAGTGCAAAACACAGTCACCCACCAGTCCAGCTCGCAAACCAGTGCATGGAGCCAGCAGCAAAGCCATTTGTTTCCAGGGCGGGACAGCAGGAATATTATGGGCACAGCAGGAATATCAGCAGCATGGTTTGCACACCCCAAAGACCATGTGCTTGTCTCCTGGGCACGCCTGTGTGGCCCAGACACCTGTGTAGGGACATAGCCAGCCCTTGGCACCAGAGCAGCTCTCTGCCTGAACTGGGATGTGCACACAGCAGCATGTGGGGCAGTGACAAGGCACTGCCCTCCCTCCCCAGGGCACTCTCACGGGGGCAAGATTTGTCCCTCTTCCCACCAGGCCTCATGGACAGAAGGAAAACATTCCTCCTGCTGACTCACCCCAGCTTTCCTTTGTTCTCCACTGAGCACTGGTGCCGGGGCAGAGCACTGGCATCACTGGTGCTGGAAACCCTGTGCCAGAAACCCTTTGCAAACCCCCACTAAAGCAGAAGCAATTCACCTCCTTCCAGTAACTTTGCCCAGCACTCGTGCCCATGCCACCCTGCTGTTGCCACCCTCCTGGGTATTTTGCTGCCTAGACCTCCAGTAACCCAAACCCCTCCCCTCTTTGATACCCCCATGACAAGATCTGCAGGATTTTTTGGTGCTTGGGATTGCCCAGAGATTCAGGAGACAAAAGAAGATACTTTCTCTTTTTTCACCCAGCTCAGCGGGGCAAATTCCTAAACCAGACACCTCGTCCTCCATCCTCAGCCACCCATTTCCAAGCCTCTTTGCCCAGCCGTGTCATGACGCAAGAAAAATCCAGAGGAACGGTCACAACACGGCTCCCAGCCCGGATTGTGCAAGGGCTGGGGCGAGACGCTGGGCTGCAAACGGCTGAGTTGCAGGGAAGACGCGGGGAGGGGGATTTGGGACCAAACTGAGCCCCTGGTTGAAGTCTTCCCACTACACGCCCTGGCTGAAATTCCTCCCGAGGTGTTTTTTTCACCCCGGCTTGGCCCTGCTCCACTCGCTGGCGTAAAGCAGGAGTGCGGCGTTCGCCGCACACACCCAGCTGGCCCCGCAGATGTTCGTGTCACCTACGCAACGCCTGGAAAGTCACTCCCGAGCACGCCCGAGTCTCCAGAGCTGCCTTCCCAGCGCTGCAATTAAATCCTGGCTCTTTAGTTTCCCAGTCGCTATGAACACCCCCTGGGAGGACTGCGCCCATCTGCTGCTGCCAGGACAGGGACGGGTGTCTGAGCATCAGCTGTCCCAGAAGTTACACCGATCGAAACGACGGTTTCCTTGGCAGCTCCCGCACCTCTCAGACGGTCGTTGCAGGAGACAGGACCCCCAGGGTGCAACGCCCAGCCCCACGTTTCCCCCCAACCCCAAAGAGTTAATGCTGGCAGAGAGCAGCGACCCCCTCCCCTGCCTCCGGGGCAAGGTGAGGTTTGAGGAGGGCAGCACCCCTCTGCCCCATCCTTCACTCTCCTCATCCCAGCAGGTCCGGGCATGGGGAAAATGCAGAAAATTCCACTGGGGGCATCAATAACTCCCCCTTTCCTCGAGCTGGGCTTGTTTGACATGCATGAAGACACCCCTGGCACTGCTCCCCCAGGAGCAGAGCAACGTTTACCCCACAGAACACAATCGAAGTGCCCGAACCGACAGCAGAAGCCTCGCAGGGCTGCAGGGCAGGAGGCCTCCCCTGGCTTTCCAGCCCCCAGTAACTTTCCCGAAGACGACTGGAGGGGCTGAGCCAAGGTCCAGTTCCCCGGTACCTAAATCTGCCTCTCACCGACCAATCGACACGACGCCTCCTCCGCGGGGAAACCGAGTCACAGCTCCAACGGCGGCGGCCACCCTCCCCACAGAGCGGGACCTCCCCCAGAGCCCCCCCAAAGGTAGAAACCCATCTGCTCCTACCTGAGCGTGGCACTCTCCCCTTGCCGCACAGTCACGTTGTCC
>JAOEGS010007869.1:0-20044 GCA_025447755.1 Corythornis vintsioides
CTCCTTCTCTGGAGACATTCAAGACCCACCTGGATGTGTTCCTGGGTGACTTAGTCTAGGTGATCCTGCTCTGGCAGAGAGGGCTAGACTAGATGATCTTCTAGGTCCCTTCCAACCCCTAACATTCTGTGATTTTGCGGCCTTGGACCACAAGCATTGGAAAGGGTGACCTGAGAAACATCCCTAAATAACTACTTTGAACAAGTGAAAAAAGAGCCTGGAGCTGCAAATAGTCTCCTGCTGTTCAATTTTGTGTTCTCTCAGGGAAATGAATGCTATACATTTTTTTGCAAACAAAAGACTGAATCAAAGATACCTGATTCCATTAACAATTTATTTTCCTAAACAGAGCAATCAGAAATAATTACATTTTAGATAAATGCTTAGGTCAGAAGTAGTAATAATGCTCTACTCATGTTTCTGACACCTCTGCCTCCCTTTAGGGAGGCAGATCTCCCTTCATATACACATTATATACAATAAGATCTCTCTCTCTCAAGAGCTATATATAGCTTCTATTCAACAGCGAGCACCACAACCACTTATCCATTCTTTTCATGCTTTACCTGCTGTTTTCAAGGCTGCCCTGATGCTAAAAATAGCTTTGCATATTAGAGGAGGGTTGCTATAGATGCAGAATGGGTGATGTTAGGAAGACAGCTGAATTCCTCTTTGCCAAGGACATGGAGAATCCATGTGGCTGTGGCTGCATCGTTATGTGACTTGGGCTAAGGTGCCCCTTCATAAAGACCCACAGGCTCCAAGATTGGGATATTTGAGTTGTTCAGAGAATGCACTGACATGCAAATCATGGATGTCACCATGAGTTTAAGGCTGTGTTCTTCATACTGTAGTGTTACATCACTGTACAACAGTACTTTCATATATTAATAGCAGATTAGCTACTTTTTTAACTGGGAAAATTTAATATTCTGTTGTATGAGCATATTTTTCTGCAGGCCTTGACATCTCCAAGTAAGAAAATACCAAAATGCTTTGCTAGTTGTTCTTACTACAGAATTGAGATGACAATTCATCATCTGTTTGATTACTTTCAAGACAGCAACAAAACAACGTAAAAAAATTGTACTACGCACTGTTGGTTTAAACTTCTGGCAGTGCATCCACTGACAATGCTGACAAAGCTAATGGTAATTTTGGAACTTACCTTCTTGTCTACAATTTAATGGATAGCACAGTTGAAAAACTGCTTATACATAACTTTCCAACTCATATACTGCACAAAACAGTGAAGTACTCTATAGATAAGTGTCATTTGATTGCTAAGGTTATGAAACTTACATTTCAAAATTTGTTTGACAAAAATTTTGGAATCATAGGAAAGATTTTATTTTGTCAAACTTGAACACATAGCAGCTTTTAGGACTGTCTCTAGAACATAGTCATCACTATACTCTGCAATAAAAAGCATCGTAAAAGATTTCCAGCTTTAAGAAATCACTTGTCTACCTTGGGAGAGTATCACTGGTTGCATCCTTTCAAAACAATTATTAATGGAAATATAGGCAAGTGTCGGAATAGGATTTTTCTTTCACAAAGGAGTAAAATCTTTCAAATCATAACAATCAGATCTTGAATTTGAAGGCAAGAAACATGAGTTAAAGGGCAAGGTGCAAAAAAGACTGGATGCCAAAATATCAGTCATTAAAGTAAATCCATTACAGTAAAAGAGAAACATGGGAGTTTTATTCCACAGTATACATTAGCTCCCAAACATGCAATAAAACAAGATAATTTCTGTGTACAGAATACCTTATACTTACTCAGCTACGTTAAAACTCTGAAAAAACACATGATTTTAGAAAATTACAATGAAAAGTTGAAGCTTGAAAAAAAACTGTATGAGAAAGATTATGGCCCAGGAATTCCATATTAAGATTTGAATTTAATGTTTCCTTTCCAAATAAGAATTTTCCTAGTTCTTAAAACTTGTGGATGGATTATCACCATATCTATGATAAATGATGTAGTCAGAAGAATATTTTGCTCTCATTAACTACTAGAAACATGCCAAATACTGACTCTGTTAAGGCTACAACTAAAAAGTTTGTTGTACAGGGAAAAAGTGGCAGAGACTGACTAGAACAAGATTATTAAAATATAGTAAAAGGGATCCTAATATAACTTTAAACAATACCACCCATCTTTTAAGTACTGTGTATCTGAGCACAGTGTAATGCAAACTTGATAAAAGATTCCATAGTATGCTAAAGGAAATGGTTTTTCACTCAAATCTCACTTCATGTCTTGACCCTTTCATGTAATTTTTTTAATTTCCATTCAAGAAAGGCAGTCATCAATATACATAACTGTTAACATTTTAACATATAGCTTGCAAATTGAATGTGATTTCAGCATGTAGCAGGAACCCCCCAAGGTACAAGCTGGAATATTTATTTTTACTTGCTATAGATACTTTCCTTATCAGATTTTTGTGTCTGCCATTTTACTTATAGAGCTGTGGATATTGCACAGCTCAGTGTGTCTGGCTATAAGTAACATACTTGATAGCTGAAACTAAGTTAGACTAATCGTTCCCATTTAGCATAGTTATCCTTTCTGTTTCCACTTAGGTGTCATGGAATGAATAGTATCCTGGCAGTATTTTCAATAGAAAGTTTTTTAGTACTTTATGTTTAAATGATATTGGTGATTAAATAACACAAAATGGTATTTAATTTGAAATATAACCCCTATTATTTCCAAAATCTGGCAATCATTATTATAGTTTTACAAATGAAAGATCTATTGTAGCAGGATGGTTAATGGCATTAGTACTTAAATAAGGTCCCACAGTAGTGCTCTTTAAGTGTGTTCATAAAAAAAAAAAAAAAAAAAAAGTGAAATATGAAATTTACAGATTCAGTGCTCAGAGCAGCCTCTTTATCCCTATATCCTTCTGTTTCCACTGAATGATTAGCTATTGATCATCACATGCCAGGTACTATCAGCTATCAGCCTCTACATGCAGTTACTGTACTACGCTATTAAGTCATCTCAATAAAATCATAAGATGAAAAGAGTGTTGTCATCATTACTCATTAGACTCTTATTTTTTATCATCTCTGAGATTCCAAATACATTACTACACCACCACTGTATATTGCAAATAATCTCTGCTATGAAATGTTTTGTTTAGCTTTAGGAAACTGCTGTGATGAACAGGGCTGACCAGCTGCATAGTGCAGTTTGCAGGACATGTCTTCTTAATTCCTGACGTAAGACCTCAACTTTTGTTCAGGATGCAACACATCTCTAAAAACCCTGTTGTTTTCTGGAACGTGTTATGTAGGAATGAGACCTTATTTCTTTATTACAGTGTATCTTTGATGCAGACTCATGAGGCACATTTCTTTTCTGGGTTTTCTAGAAAGCTAGGTACAAGATCAATGCTTAACTGCTTCTATGACTCAGAAGATAGTGACTTGTCACTCACCCTTTTATACAGAAGACTTTAGATTCCATACATTCAACTGTGAATGATTTATACCTTCCCTTAATTCCCATCATAAGTGGATTTTATGAATATATACACATGGTGGATATTAAGCACAAAAAAAGCAGAAAACAAAAGTTGGAATATTTTTTCTGTGGTGGTTTAAAACGACATAAACTGTAATTCTGCTCACATTGTCTTTTTGTTTTTTACAAAATAAATCCAGTGGGTGACTATACAATTTAAAGAAGAATACTGCTTGTTTGTCAGTTTGTTGGGATTTTTTTTTAATTTCCACTTTACTGTATTTTCCTTCTCTTGCTTATTGCTTTCTTTCATTTTATTAATCTTTCATAATAACTTTGATACCAATCTGGAAAAAAAAAAAAAGTATTTCCCTTTTTCTTGGTTTTATGTATTTGAATACCATCAGTTGCCTTCCACCGTAGCAGATCTAGACATAACAGCAGGATTAAGCATTCCTTGCTTTCTTAGGAAAATGTTCATACTTTGGGGATTTTAAGCATAATACATTTGTAAAATCACCTCAAATGAATCCTGCAACATGTTGCAAGAGCTGGTTTCTGTGTTCCACTTATTTCAATGAAGGTTGATGAAACTAACTAGTATTTTGTGCATACTTTATTTTTTTAATTAATTACTCTTAAATTAAATTCTTGATGGGTTAAAGTCACTCTGCTTGTTTATGCATGCCTGCATGCATGTGTAATCTTTTAATGAGCTTTGTTCTCAGTAGAGCTGCCAGATTGTAAACTCTAGAGACAAAATTACCTGCCACACAATAAACGTGGCACTAATAGTGACAATTAAAAGACACTAGACAGGAGTCTACATAATATATCTCCAGAGGATTTACTAGGTAAAACTGCTTACTTTTTGAAAAAAAACCAAAAAAATAAAAAAACTTTAGAGATAATATGGGAAGTTGATTCCAAGATTATTTTATTAAAGTCTGCTTTATTATTTCCATAACCTAATCAGTTATGTCATTATAGGGTCATATGGTCAGTATTTACAATAGACATCTTATCAAGGGCTTGTGGCCTAGTTAATTTTAAGAATTTTTTTTTTTTTTTAATTTCAGGAACAAGGTTGTTGCTGTGTCCCAAATCACAACAAAATGAATGAACAAATGAAACAATCTGCTTTTCAATATATTATTATAAGATTCTTACACAACTGTAGCTTAGTCAAGCAAACTAAAATATGTATTAGATATTATAACAGTTACAGTTATTCATTTATCTGTGATTCATTAGCATGTGAAGAGTGTGACATTAGCATCAAATAAAGCATTGAGAATGACTTCAACTACTTCAGTCCATGATAATGAAGACTGAGGCTACTCCTCTGCCAAAAGCAACAAGAGAACTATTTTGTGAATTGTGCTCAAAGTTGAGAGGCCTAATCTGTGTCACCGGAGATGGAGCTCATGAACAAATCAGGTTAGGCTGTATATTTCTAACACTGTGGCATTCTGGATTTCCATTTACTCAACTGATCAGCTAAGAAGAAGGGTGCATTTTCCTAGTATGTTGCTTCTTGGGAGATTTTTACATCAATTGAAAGTTTCAACTCCATTTTTAAGAAAGCCTTTGAATTTTTAGTATTTTTTTTTTTTTTTGGTATCCTATCAGAACAAGCTTAATCTAGAAATTGAGATGTGCACTGTCCTCTTCTTGAGCTTTGCATTACTGTTTCTAAAACGAATTCCCAAACTTTGGTCTCCAAGTAAGTGCTCTGTAGATGGCCAGAGAACCACTACCTTCAGATGAAGTCCACCATTGCATTAGGCAAGTAGTACTTTTGGAAGTTGGCAGTGATTTCTTAACCCTAGAACTACAGGAGCCTGGAATAAGAAAGGTCTGTGGGTCAAATTCTACTTAATATGGTCTTTTTAAATTTCATCATCTGTCAGCTCTGCCTTTAGTTACACAGAATTAGGGCCGGAGTTTCAAAAGAACCAAGTTTTCCTATTTGTTTATCACACTGGAAGCCTTAGTGGTCTAGAAATTCTGTCCCTAAATGATGTATCTGACACTGATCTCCAAAGGCGATAAATGGGAATAATTAAGATGAAAATTTCCACTGATAGTTGGAATCTAGGAAATTGTAATTGGATTAGATATCATATTCTTTTCTCTCTTTTATATTAATAACAAATACAATGCAAGATAATGATTGTGGTTACTTATACACAGGTCTGGGATTTTGGCACAAGGGAGGAAACTGATCAACAATCAAGAGCTATTTTTGAAGGCATTTTTCTAACAATGCTTACACATCAAAAAGAAACAACTGCAAAATAGCATAAACCAGCATAGTTGCTCTCAAAATAATAGACATAGCACAAGCTCATCTACAATATTTTTTGTAACTGACATTATACTTGAAAAATATTTAAATCCAGAAGTCCTTTTATTTAATAAATTACTTTATCAGCCAAACAAATAATACTGCATTTGCCTTTTAGCACAACAACATTGACATCTAGTGGCTAAACTTTGTGTTTTATATTCTTTGTATGATAAAAGAATGTGGAAAATACCATTTACTGAATTTGACAAAATAAATAGGATTTCAACACCCTGCTTTCTGGACATAGCCTCCAGATGATTATAAAATGACAGTAGTCATTAATGAGTAGTCTGTATTGACCAGTCCCAGTGATGAGTACTGGTGAGCATGAGCCTTTAGCCTTCTTTCCGCAACTGTCAGGAAGTCTTAAGCTGGGGAGTCAGCTCCCTGCCACAAGTATATACCTTGCCCGGAGCTTGTTGAGAGGCACAGTGCATCCCTAAAGTTGTACACAGGTATATCTAAAAGAACTACACTTACTGAATGTGATGTTAGTCCGAACGTGAACATCCATCTTTAATTCTTGCTTTTCTACAAATTACTAGGGGGCTTCAGATAAAGGGATGAAAATCAGGAACATGGCAGATGGCCATGAGACTATTTGTACTATGAAGACATGAAAATAAATTATTTGGCAACTTATGTGAAAGATGGGAAGTTGCCAATATCAAATAATGCTACAAAGTCTGATTTCTTCATTCTTCCAGCAAAATAACTGACTTCATGGACAAAAAGGAAAGAACATACAGGATAATTCTCAATCTTAGTAACATTCCTGGACCAATTTTTTAATACCATAACTGAAATAATTTTGACCAAATAAATCAGAGAGGCTCTTGAGTTTAAGCAACTTTATCAGAAGATCTTAGGAGGCAATAATCTGAGGGAAGGCTGAGGTATTTCTTCCTAGCTAAATATAGATATGGAGTAAAAAACTATGCTTACTACTTCTTAGAAATATATAGAGAAATCTGAGTTTGAAGAAGAGCAATAAAACATGTAAGAGTTCTCAAAAATTAACCTACACGGAAAAGCTGAAGCACTTCCCTTTCTTTAGCTTTAAAAAGAGAAGACTTGGCATATACATCTCCAGTATTTAAAGACTTGTTATTCAAATGATGATCAAGTCTTGCTTTCTGTATCAACTAGTGTAGGGCATTAAGAAATTATATCAGTAGCAAATAAGGACATTTATCTTAGATGAGAGAGAAAAACCTTATATACCTAAGAGGTTAATAGATTGAGCTATTTAAGCTGTGCAATCGCCTATACTAGAAGCTTTTAGGAACAGCTCAGTATGTCAGGCACAATTCTTTGAACTCTGCATCTTCATGATTTAATATCTTCTTTTGGTACATACACACTGATAAAAGCATCCCCCTAAAAATGGGGCAGAAATAAATAAATTTACAGGTTTCTTAAGAAAGCACAATTCTACCACTAAATAGTAAGAAGGTCGGAAACCTGTCCTAAATGCACATCAGATATCAAAATGCACTTCTTACTCTTGGGTATAAATTACATGAGTTAATATCTCTGGATGTCAGCAAGTTTTATCATCCATGTAATGAATCTGAATGACTAAAAATGACAAATTCAATCAAACAGTTTTTATCTAGTGTTTTTTACATACTGAGGCTACCTTCGTGATCTACATATAATCTGAGATACATAGGTGACTAGACGACACACAGTATGAATGTAAATACAGACAAGCTGATAAGCTCAGAATCATGGACATTGTATTCTTAACATCCCTGGGAAGAATTCTGAGGGAAGAAACTTTCTTTTCTTCTTAACAAGACTTTCCATGGATTTTTTTACATTAAGCCATCAGAAAACTGAATTATTAAAGCTGAGTAAAGAATACTCACCTGGGAGAGAAAAACATTTACTTCTTGAAGCTTTTAAAATCATGTCTGACTTAAGCTTTCTAGATACATTGGGTCTCATATTTAGCCCACATTTAGATTTAATGCAGAAGTAACAATTACAGTGATGTTGTCTCCTTTGTGGGACATCAAGTTCAGGGTTACTGTAATTTAAGAGCATAGTTTCACATTACCGATAAGCTAATCTGATAGAGAACTGCTACTTTCAGCAGGGCCACCTTTGTTTCTCACCTCCTCCCTCCCTGTCGACCCATCCCTCCATCCATAACTATTCACACCGGCATTCTTACTCATCAGACACCACAGCAGGATAGTCAGAGGAGCTAGACTGGAAGAAAGTTAAATACTGCAGTTCATCAGCAGATACAGGTGCCAGTTCAAGAAAAGGAATGCTCTCTTCAGCTGCAACTAACCTATAGACCAATTCACCTCCAACAGAAAACTCCTGCCCTAAGAAGAGCTATGCCCACCTCTTCTTTTTCCTGTATCTTTCAGTCCTGTGGCACTTGGATGAAAGAGAAGCAGCCCTTTTTTGGTATCGAAGCATAATGATGCCAGATTTAAACTATGAAGATACTCTCATAAAATCAATCTGTATACCACAGGCTAAGGACAGGTCCAGTTTCAACTTCTGATTTAAGAGGCCATTTATGATCCACTTCCCCAGCAGTAGCTTACTGTAGCTCACGTATAACAAGGAGTCAAACGATGTTTGAAATAGTCAGACATCAAAAAAACATAACAGTATGAAATTATATAGCTGCTATTCTCAGAAAAGTTGTTTATAAAATAACTTGAGCATCTACAACAGTTGCTATAGTTGGATTCACTGTAGAATTTTCCTTTGTCCCAGAAACTTTATTTTTTTCTGTATGAAGGGATTTGTGGCTACAGCATGATGCCAAGAGGGTCAAAAATTGTAAATCTTCTCTATACCTTTTCCACTTTTCTTCAAAGTGCATAATCAATGATGTTGGCCCAGTTTCCAGAATCTTGTCAGGATACTTTCACACTAAAGCAGTCTGTCATTTCCGTAAGAGAACAACAAAAAGATGCCTGCTATTACAGCTTCGTGGGTATACATTATTTATTTTGAGATATTTAAATTATTAATTAGGATAATTCCATTTTTTTGCACAAGTCTCTGCCCTTCAGAGGAACCAGCCCACATTCAGGAGGACTTCACCAGAATACCACACACACGCAAATAAGCATATTGCCACTTCTTTCCTTTCCATGGGATGCCTTAGCATCACCTTTACAGCCCTGCAAAGTGACAGTAACATAGAACAAGTGACACAAGTAGCAGGTCAGGAGAAAAAAAACCCTTTTGCTTTTAAAACTGAGGTTCAGTAGCCAAGGTAAGGAGGTACACTGTCATGTGTACACATGGTGTACGATGGCCTTACTACACAATACCAACTAGCTACAATTTATATTCTACAATTTACAGATGACAGTATTTCCATTTTTAAAGCTTCCATGTATTAAATGTACCTGCAGTTTAAGATAGCAGGAATCACACAGCTGGAAACTCTGATAGCAATCCTAAAGAGAATATCTGTGATAGATTACAGCATTTCACATGTCAGCAGTCAAAATGCTGGTTCAGGTATGCTGCACCTTAATGTTTGATGGGAAACAGTATCACCTCCTCGACTGGGACTTGCTGTATATCTGATGATTCAATGCTAAAGATTGGTATTTCCCAGATAACTGATGAGAAAACAAGATCAGTTTATAAAACTGCTTTCTCTGATGCAACCCACAGGCTCGCAAACTATCACCGGATGGTCCTCACAGAGAAACTGGGTCACATACCGCCTTTCCTCCTTCTAACTGCGAGGCGACTGAAGAGAAATCGCTAAAATACGTGGAAATCAGTGTTACGTATTACCTTGCAGAGGCTGCCAGGGCGTTAATACGGCTGCGAACGAGGTCTGTGCCGCCGCGAGAGCAGCGCACACATCTACTGCGGGAAGCCCGGCCCCGGGGACGTCTGGCAACTTCTGCCCGCCGAGGAGCACACTCCCAGGGCCCATCCTCCCTGAGGGGCCTCCTCCGGAGCGACCCCCGCCTCCCCGACCCCTCCCAGAGGGACCTCTTCTGCCGGGCCCCGCCGCCACCGGTTCCCGCAGCCGGCTCTGAGCCCTTAAAACCCCTACTCCTTCTCAGGGTCCTCTAACGGGGACTTCCGTACCCGAAGGCCCGAAAGGGAATTGCGGGCGCGAAGAGGGACGGGAGGAGAGGGGCTCCCTAAAGGCCTCTCTAGGAGCCAATACGGCCAGTCCTACCTTCCCTGAGGGGGAGACCACCGCAGCCGGAGCCGCGCACCGGGTTCCCGGCCGGGGAGACTCCCCTCGCCCTTAAACATCATGAGCGCCTTTCCTCTACCCTCCCGTGCCGGGGCGCCTCGCCCCCATCCTCCCCCGTCCGCCGGCGCTCCGCCGGCTCCCTACGCCCCTCTGCTCTGAGCCGCGCCAGCCGCCAGCGGCGGAGGAAGGCAGCCCCCACCGCGGCCCTGCTCCGCCTCTGCTCCCGGTTTCCGGGAGGTGCCCGGGGAGCAGCGCCGCGTCCGGCGAGCAGGGCCGGGCGGCCCCGTTTCGTGTCCTCAGTCAGCTACACCTGTCGGGCTGGACGGGCGGGCCGTGACATCGCCATGGTGCCCAACCAGCTGCGCCTTTCCGCGGCCGTGAGTGGGGCTCGGGCAGGGGTGGGCGGTGGAGCGGCGGAGAGGCCTTGGCGAAGGCCGAGGCCTCCATCGTGGCGGGGGTGGGGCCGACGAAGGGGGCCTGGCTGAGAGTGCGGCCTGTGCCCGGCAGCCGGCCGAGGGCTCTCCGGTGGCGGTGGGACGGCTCTGGAGGGCTGCGCAACAGGCTGGGACAGGTCTGGGTGGCTTTTGGGGCATGAGAACGGCTTAAGAAGTCGTGTCCGATCCACACAGGCCGGTTTTTGGTTGCAGAGCCCCACAAAGCTCTCATCCTTACTGTTGTGGTCTGCTATTACCTACCTTTTACTCCTGCTTCTTTCATGGTTGTAGATCTTTAATAAAGGGGCAGTATCTTGTGGGTGTCTCTTCTCTTTTGATAGTAGTGTTCACTGTACAGTGTATGCAAATACTCCTTGTAATTGGCTTTACAAGGAAGAGTATGTTTCAAATAACTGTACTTACTGTCAGGGTTTTTTTCTCCCAGGTGGGTGTTGCAAAGCCTCAAAGGCAACATCAAGGTGGGAAGAGCTATTGCAGTGAAGCATGATGATCCCCTGCATGGCATCCTTTATCCAGCCAGGCTGGTGGCTCCAGACAGCTTCTAGGTCCCATGCTCCCTTCAGACACTCCAGGAGTTTGTATCAAAATGAGCCATCTGGCATGTTTTGGGCCATATCTGGTCTGTGAGCAGACATAAGCCCAGACCTGTGTGCTGGGCAGATAAAAGGAAGGATGAGAATAACACTTGTGAGGAGACACAGGCTGAAGTCAGGAACCATGCCATGAGTTAGGACTTTGTGTGTAGGATTGTTTTGCCTTTTTTAAAAAAAACACCAACTAACCCTTCTTCTGTTCAGATGCATTTTGTGATCAGGACTCAAAATGAACTATGATGTGTCCATGTCACTAGTATGTGTTTACCCCAGTGAAGTAGGTTAAAGGCTCCATTTCTGAATGCAAATACCTCATGTAAATGCAGTGCTGAGGAGTCCACAGTGTGCTGTGTTGACATCAACAGGTGACATTTCTATCTGCCATCAGCTGTGAAAAGTGTTCATACATTTACTGTGTCTAAATTCCTGCTTTTTAGGAACTCTAAGTGGGGCTTGGTTCTGTCTCCAATTGCTTTGCTAGTAATTTATTCAAGATGTTTGGATTACATAAATGTCAGTGATTTAAAGATCTCCCAGAGCATGTTGGTGTTTATTTTAGTTTTCTTGTTTCAATTTGTTTCGTTGTTTGGAGAAAAGAGAAAAAAAGTTTCAAAGTTGGTGGAGCAGACAAAACACTGTGCTGTTTAAGTTATGTAGTTTTCAGGTTAATGTTTTGTTTAAAAGTTTAGTATTTATTTTGTTAATTTACTAAAAGCATTCTGAGTTTCTGACAAATTCCATCAGAACAAATACTATCTTTGATAGTGATGATTCAGAGGAATGGCAGAAGCTCTGAAGAGTTTTCCTGATGGAAGAGCAGCCTCCTCAGGAACTGGTCCTTTAGCCCTGCTTGGCCTTATACAGTCACACCTTCCCAAAAGGCAGGCATCATCAACTTCTGAGAGCCCTACACTATGACTTTTTTTTAGGTATTCCTGGAATCAGTTAGGAGCTAATTACCAAATGTCTACTTCTTTCCCAGGGCCTATCATCCAAGGGAATTCCCAACCACTTTGGGAAGATGTCCTTTTATTTAAGCTTTTGTCTTCTTAACATCTTTTATACTTCATCTGTCTCATGTCGATTTTCATGCACTTTGTGTTGGCTTGGACCTTATCCCCTTTTGAGTGTGAAGGAAACTCTCAGTGTTCATCTGGGAGGCATTCCTTTTGCAATTTAAAAATTTCCTGGATTGCCGCAATATTTTAAAAAATTAAAGGCCAAGCATATTTGCTGCACACTTATAATATTTCCAGCCCTTTTTTTAAAGACTATATAAGCTTCATTAATAGAAGTAGTGACAGGCTTGCTATTACAACCACCTCAGCTAGGAGATCTGCATTTGAGTTATGGATTATCATGGGAGCACTGGGATTATCATGCTGGAAGGACTTCATACCATTGCTGCCCTTTTGCCAGTACATGAGGCCCACTCACACCAGACACTGCAGACATCAGCTGCACTTGTTTTTGGGGAATTATAATTTTTTGTGTGTCCTGGGAAATAGAAAACATAAAGTCAAATCAGAAAGTTAAGCTTTTTTTCAAATATTTACTTATATGTGAGCTGTGTCTTCAGAAAAGTTCAAAAGTGGAAAGAATATTTAATAAAGAAAAAAGGTATGGTTTATTATTATTAATAAAAAAATAACTTTTGCAAATGATCCTTCACCATTGGCATGAGAAGATATAATCAAAATAATCTTGAAGAGATGCATCTTTTTTTTAGAATTTTTTTTCTCAGGTTTTTGTTTGAGGAGGAATATGATTTTAGGTAATTTAGGTATCGGCATCACTGAATAAAAGACACAGCTTTCCTAACCCAGTTTCTTTTTTCATCCACAGTCTAAATTCCTAGGTACTTAGGAAGTGTGTGTTGAACCTTGTTCCATGCAGATGTGTAATAATGATGCCTCTTTGTTTTCAGCACCGCTGTGTAAACGTTCCAGTTGTGTAAATGCTTTTTTGGTGTTGGTGCCAGTTTACAGTTCCCAGCTCTGGCTGTTCTTTTCCTATGCTACCTCTGCAGGTGGCTGGTGTAGCCAGCTGCGGGGCTCTGAATGAACTCTCAGGAAACTTAACCTAGTTTAAAATATTTTTTTATAGGACCATTTGTAACTTGGGTGAGTTGTTTGATCTGGTTCATGTTTAGTTTCACAACTATAACTGCGCAACTGGAAGGAAGGTACTAGAGAAGTAGTGAGGGAGAGGAGATTGGATCTACTTAAGCCATTACTTCTGTTGAAATAATTTGACCTATAACTATGCCTTGAAAAATGAGAGCGATAGATCTGGGCATCATGCATCACTTGATCGTTTAATAACATTGAGATATGGGATATTTGGGGTTTTTTTATGCATTCATTTGACATTGTAGTCCCAAATTGTGTGGGAAAATAATATTTCATTTCATGGTAGGAATGTTATGCTGATTAGATAGCATGTTTTTTAGGCATACTGTTATTTTGTATCTTAGTTATCATTTCAATCAGCTTTCCAACTACCAATGTATGACCTAATGATCTAAAATGCTTGTTCACAGCCCAAGAAACTTTTGTTCTTTGTTGCATCTGCAGTCTTCCAGCCCTCAGGAAGAATAGTTCCTGGGGAATATACCCTTTTTCTTATATAAGGGAAATTGAAAGTAAAGACCAAAATATGTTTATCATACTTCTGGCTATCTGCATCTATGTGAAGATTAAATGTGGGGACATCTGCATTTAATTTATTTATCAAGTGACCTTTTGACAGACTGACCATGTCTGTCTTTGCCCTGTATTATTTGGAATGTACTCTGCGTTGTCAGTTGAATTTGTTGTGGTTGAGATGTGAGAATTTGCACTTGCTCACTTCTTCTCACTTTATGCATGAGGGACAGTAGTAATTTCTAGTAATGCTGTGTCCATATACATTAGCAGGTACATTGACTGTGTTGTCTGTTCTTCTCAGGGACGTGGCCATGGAGGCTATGATTCTGATTTTAGTGATGAGGAGAATGGGGAGAAGCCTGTGCAAAAGACTAAAAGGTAATGCTTTGCTTTGTGTATTTTGTGCAGATGGCCTATTACTGTCTATAGAAGATTATGCTGTGGTATGTAAAATTTGATGTTGAAATGGTTTTTGAAAAGTCCTCTTTGGTTCCTGCATCTTCTCATGTCAAGCTTGCATGTCATCCACCAGGAGCAGCTGATTAAGATCTGTTCTGCCATGTCCGTCTGGTGTCTGTATGCTCCTCATTTCTCAGAGCAGAGCGTTTTTCTGAGCATTAGTATCAGCTGCTGGGGTTTGGCTGCTCTGTTCCCTGTGATCCATCAGGATGTGTGGAACTGCTAAGAGGGCAAGGCAGAAAAGGCCAAGTGGTAACAGGCTTTGTAGATGTAAAACTCTTGCTTGGAGGAAGTGAAGAACTGATCCTACTTGTTTATTATTTAATTTGTGAAGAGACCTGGGAATTGGTGAATTGTGTTGTGCTCAATCCTTGAAATGTGACTGCACGTTTCTTATTTGAGATTACATTTGCCAATTCTTTCAGTGGTTTGCACAGTTAGTGACCTGGAATGTTTTAGTCTGATCTTGTTACATTATTAAGATTTTTTTTTATTTATGTGTTCATTTTACTTTGGCACCATTGTCCTTTAACACTTGCTGGACTGTACTGAACATTTTACCTGCATTACGCATATAGTTTTCTTACCTTTTTCTGTTTCTCTCTTGCTTTGTTATTAGACTTTATTTAAGAAGGCTCTCTGGAAGCTTTACTAGGACTCTTGCATATTTTCATTTGTAGTAAAATTGTAATAATGGGTTTTGTAGTGTCTGACTGCTTTCTGGGGAAAATGTCATGTTTAAATCATTGGAATAATAGCAGGCATTGTGCTGTTCCATTTATTTTATAAATATAGCCGTTCTACATTAAAACAACCACTGGTTTTGTTCAGTTTTCTTTAAAAGGCCATTACACGTTATACCATTCCACTTTCAAGGTGGAATATTAATGAATCACCAGGAGCCTTTAAAAAAAAAAACTAAACCATCATTACCCTTGTTCTGGCACAACTGCTGCTGATTCCCAGTAGGGCTCTTACGTGTGTTCACTGTGTACATATATATCCTTTTCTTGCTCTATGATATTTATTTTCACTTTAAGGAAAATAGTAGTCATAAGTTTTCTCCGCATTGCTGTTTTATGGAGTCTCCTTATGGGAATTTTGTGCCTACAGATCTTTTTGAGCGAATGTTACGCTTAGTTTCTAGAGTTCTATATTTCGTAGCTTGAAATATAAATTCCCTGGCTTGCTTTCTGCTGGTTTCTGACTTCCATTCTTTCTGCCAGTTGATATTGAGGAATGTAACTAACTAAATCCACCTTTTACTAGCTAAAGTGCATCACATTATATTTATTGTTTTTATTACTTTGCTGAATTCTGAAAGTATTTTTAGCTGTCCACTGACAAGTATGGTTCACAACATTGTACTTAAGTTTTAAATTAGCAATTCTTGTGATTACACTATGAGAGGTAGAGCTGTTTAATGAGGTGTTTGTGATTCTGTAATTCTGTGATTCTGTGTTGAAACGTTAGCGTGAAAGGATGGCATAGAGTTACTGGCAGTCACTCTTACTGTGAGCATACCGTCCCTTCCTGTTCCTACTTGACTGTGTAGGGGGCTTTACACATAGAGTGGAACTGAGGGATCTTCAGGGGATTTTTTTCATTGTGATTTTATAGTGATAATATTGATAAAAATAAATATTACTAAATGCTGTTTTGTGCAGTTTTCTTTAAATGCAAACTGTAAGCAAGTGTCTTTCCAATGGTGTTCTGCAAAGTAAATTATAAGCTGATGCTGGTTCTAAATTTTGGTTTTGTTAATGCAGAAACTAGCAATAAAAGAGTTTTTGTTACTCAATGCATATTTGGACATATGGAAAATGTATTGCTTCTGAAAAGTTTTTGACCAATTTTTCTTCCTTTCCTTCCCTACCTTTAGTATAAAAGAAGATGGCCTTATGGTAAAGCCTTTCCAAAAAGCAAAACAAGGCAGTGTGGTTCACAGACAGTTTGCAGCTGAAGAATGGGATAGGTATCCTTTTATCTATTGTTTTTGTGAGTAATTTTTCCCGTATTATAAAGATAGTTTTCACTCAAATGTATTTGTTATTAACAGGGAAGAAGCAAGAAAAAGAAGATTTCACTTGATATCAATGGATGCTGTATCCTTCTGTTTCATTTTTCTTCAAGTTTGAAGATGGAGCAAAAGTTTTCCATTATGGTGAAATATGGGGATTTCTCAGTTATCACAGCAGTTGACAGAGTCGTTCTTCAAATTGTTTTGTTATGTTAATTTTTGTTAATGATATGTCTCTGAGAATGCTTCTACACAGTTGAGGCATTTCCCCATTTGTCCTTTGTGCTCCTTTATTCTGTTTTGGACATTATCATGCGGTGGATTTTATTTTTGTTACAAGGACACTTAGCTTATTTACTTACTTTATACAGAACATAGTTCTATATAGGGCTGCTTTATCTGTGATCACATACATTTCTACTGGAAATTTAAGAATGCATTAGTTAATTCAAAAGTCTGTTCAAAGCAGCCTTATCTCCAGTAATATCTTCTACACATGTTCTAATGTAAGCTTGTTATATATCACGTGCAGTTTTAGTGTTTTTTAAAACTCTTAATCATATTTCATGCATAATTTGTAACTTTTTTTTTACTACTACCTTATTTAAATTATAACCTTCCTCCTTTTATTTGGTTTTCACCTGGTGCAGTCATTATAAGTTTTAACTTTGTGGATCTGTAATACACCATAAGTTCCCAATTTGCTTTTCCTATCTGTTCTTCAGCAATAACAATTAATAACTAGGAAAGTGAAAACTAAATAAATACTGAAAGAATTAAATCTGGAAAGTCCAGTAAACAGGAAGTATCTCTTAACCTGCTTACAATTTGGCCAGGCACTGCATGTATGCCTGTAAAGGGCACAAAGCTTAATCAATCCCACTGCCACTGTAGACTGTCATTAGCCATAGCAAAGCCCATATATTCTGGAAGGAGTGCAAAACTCATTGCATAGAGACTTTTATGAGTTTCTGCTAATGTATTTGAGTGGTTCCTATTTGAAATCTTTACTGTTATGCAATTTTAATACCTAGTAACTCAAATGACAGCACAAAATTTGTATGTTGTATTAAATGTGTGTAATTGTGCCAGTTAAGCTTTCTGAGCTTGCTCTTTGTCCTTCTAGTTGTGGTGGAAAGAAATAGAGAAAGAGAGAGAGAGAGAGAGAGAGAGAGAGAGAGAGATAAAGAAAAAAGGCACATACTGAGATTAAATGAATTTTTTGAGTGCTTTGGAAAAATAAAATGTTTTATCAATAAAAATTCCAATGCACATCAAAATAGTAGTTTGATACAAATTGCTCACACTGATGCAGTAGTTGCCAGGATATGTACCAGGGCATAGTGTATTTCCTAATCTGCTGCTTCAGAAACACCATACAGGTTAATTGGAAATATTTTTAGTTATCCATATGTAATGTTTTTATATGTAAATATCCTTATTTTCTGAATAAGTAATTACATATTTTTTTAAAAAACATGATAAAAAAAGTGCTTCTGAGGCTGAAGTATTCTAAAAACATTACATACTTTCCTGAGTTTTTAATCTCCAAACTAAAGAAGATAACATATATTTATATGTTGATGGTAAAATGTAATAAAGTGTTCCATTTTATTAGCCACTAGACTATTTTTATAATATGAAAATACAACCTCTTTTAAACCAATACTGCAGTACTAGGAAGCTGAAAAAAATGAACCTGGTTTCTCTGTATATGTGTATAGAGCATATTTGATAAAGGAAGACCATTTTATAAAGGTCTGGCAGCTGAATGAGGTTTTAAAATGAAATTACCTTGAATTGCTGCATTTGGAAAGTACCTTTTATGAGACATTATTAAGCAAAAAGTGCTAATGAATTCCTTTCTCTTTGCAAATAACTGTTCCTGAGAAAAAAACCTTCTCTTAAGCATATAAAAAGTCATTTGTTATTTTAATCTGAACCTGTGATAAAATAAGATAAGATCTGAAACAATCCTTAATTGCTTTATTCAGTTTGAAAGACATAAAAAGTTTGTGCATGACTATATTTTATACTATGGCGGCAAAATAGAGGATTTCCGACGTTCTGGGTAAGAACCATTAGCAATCTTTCCTCTCATGTCACCAAAGCTCCCCTCTTATGTAAAGCCATTAAATACATGTTATAGCTATGGGGGGGACGAGGATCAAATTGCTGATTCTTTTGGTCACAGATAGTATCTACAGTCATTGTAAATATCCAAAACATAGAATTGCCTTGCTGCATTTTTCATCACTGTTTTAATTTAAGAACTTAACCATGAGCTGAATTATTTTTTATTTGTTACATAAAAAGAAAGATGACAGGTGAGCATTAATTGAGGATACATTGAGAAATATCTGCCAGTACCTTCAAAATTTGAAATACTTTTGAAATGGTGCAGAATTGCTTATCCCTTGTCCAGAATAATGATAACCTTCTTTAGAGATATCTGTAACAGCCTTCTGACATTACTGTCTTTAACAAAAATATGTTTTCAGACAGGATCAAGTAATCCACAGTTTCAGTGGCCATTTTCCACTGAGATTTTTTTGTTTTGGAAAAAATATGCCAGGGAATACATTTTCTCATAGTTTTATTCCATAGCAATGTTTTCCTTTATACAGTGAGATAGAGATCCCAACTTTGAAAGCCTGATGTTTACCAAGTTGTTATTTATCTGTCTTTTCATTTTAATGTTACATTGTACTAAAAAAAAAAAAATAAAATTTTAAAAATGTGTTCCTTTTTAGAGCAAATGACAAGACGGATCTTGATGTTATTAGAGAAAACCATAGATTCCTGTGGAATGAAGATGATGAAGCAGACATGAATTGGTACCTGGAACATCTTATTTTTAGATCACTTTTACTAAATTTGTGGTGTCCCATACTAATTAAGAATTACTGTGCATACTTAGTGATCATTCTTTGATCTTTAACACATTTAAAAATGAAAGACCCTTAGGAGGTCTTTCATATTGTAGTATTGCTCAGTGGCAAAATGAATTGATGGCAAAGAACTAGGAAATATTTGTGCCTTCTCCAAGATTCAAATGATTGTTCTGAAAACTGAAGGAAGCCTAATTTGAAAAGACAGAGTCTAATTTGTGCTGTATGTATATGTTAAATATATCTGTATATATATTGATATATTTTTTGCAGTTTTATGGAAATTACCCCTTAGCTCTGGGTAAGAATCATTAGCAACCTTTCCTCTCTGAGCTCAATAAGTGTATTGCTGCTGCATTTCTAACTCTGCAACTTCCAGATGAAACTTGTCTTTATCTTGCTAATGTCATTACAATGTAAAATTAATTGAGTATCATGTTTAATAATTAATACCTTTTGTTATAGGGAGAGGAGGCTTGCAAAGAAGTATTATGATAAACTATTCAAAGAATACTGTATAGCAGATCTAAGTAGATACAAAGAGAATAAGGTATGTTTTATTATTGTAAATCCTCTTGGGTTTAAAGTACAGCCTTTTATAAAAAAATTGCCTTCTTGTTGTGGGTATGTTGTAGAGTGAGAATGGTAGTACCCCTTGCCTAGAAAGAGAGTTGTGAGAACTTGTCAAGTTATTTAATAAACAGCAACAGTTTGAATCCAAGCATTGTCACTGCCCCAGAAATGGGCTTCTGTGGGAATAGGAGCATTTCTGTCAGATGGTGTTTTGTGAAGAGGTACATTGTGTGTTACAGAAAGGCAGAAAATGCCGAGGTTAGGGAGTGAAGGCTAGAGGGGTTTGCTGGGTGAGAAGCACTGGATGAAGCCTGAAAAAAACCCTGGGAATCCTACTAGTTTGTTTTTGTATTAAAAAAAAA
>JAOEGS010007870.1:2037-70130 GCA_025447755.1 Corythornis vintsioides
CTGGGTTTTCCACAGACCTGTCCTGTTGCACACTTGAACTACAACCCCGGGTTCTCCTTGAGGGTGCATTGCTGCAGTGAGGGAACCGCGGAGGGGTCCCCGCTGTGGGCGTGAGGGGCTGCCTGGGAGGGGGTGTGAGGGCGTCGGCCGCCTGTGTTGTGTTTGGGGGTGTGTGTGGGGGTCCATGTGCGAACGCGTCTGAGGGGGGCGGTGAGGGGGTGTTCCCCGTGTGTGAATGTGACTGAGGGGGGTCGGCGAGGGGCTCTGTGTTTGGGGGTGCGTGTGAGGGGCTGTCGCTGCGTATTTGGGGGGCTCCTCGTGTTTTCGGGGCTGGGTGTGTGAAGGGCTCCCTCTGTGTGTGGCTGGGTGTGTGAGGGGCTCCCGGTGTGTGTCAGGGCGTATGTGCGAGGGTTTCCCTGTGTGTTTGTGTCTGCGTGAGGGGTTCCCTGTGTGTGTGGCGGGGTGTGTGAGGGGCTCCCGGTGCGGTTGGGTGTTTGGGGGGCTGGGGGGGAGCTGTGTGTGAGGGGTTCCACGGCTGTGAGGGGCTCCTTGTGTGTTTGGGGCGTTCCTGCGTGTTGGGGGCTGTGTGTGTGAGGAGATCCCTGCGTGTGTGAGGGGCTGCCGGGGCGCGCGCGTTTCCCGCCGCGCCGCGCGGGTTGCGCCCCTGCCCGCGGGGATGTGCGTGTTTTCCTCCGCTTAACGCGGCTGCTTCTCCAAGCACGTTTAACAACCCGGGGCTGCTCGTCTCCCTCCCTCCCATCCCTTCCTTCCCCGGGGGTGTCTGGCCGGTTTGACACGCGGCATCGGCAGAAGCCGCAGTCCCCAGGCCGGAGGAGGGGGTCGTGATGCTCCCCCCTCCTCTCCTTTGTGTTTCCGCCACCTGACCCGCGCTCTGCTCCTAACCCCGCTCCCGAGCCCGGTGCGGTGCTCAGATCTCTGCAGCCAGGGCTGCGGGCTGCGTAGTAAACACTAGCAGGCTGGGAAGAGCTGTGCTTGCTCTCCCCGCGTGGAAGGAGCTTGATCTCTGTCAATATTTAGAGGCTATACGCAATAACCTGCCATAGCGAGTGGAGAATTCCTGGAAACAAGCGCCTTGCCTTTTATTGCCGCTTTACAGCCGAGGAAGGGTTTCACTCGCTCTGCTCGGGGTGCGGAATTACGGTGGCATCCCGCAAGCTAAAGGTCACAGTCCGATTTTAATATACATTTTTTCTTAAAAAAAAAAAAAATAAAAAAAATTTATATATATATGTATACATTCTAGGTTGTTAGTCAATGTTTGTGCGTAAACAGAGCCGTTTGACGGCTGGGCTGTATTCTCCAGGGTGGAATTTGGTTTTGGAGGCAGCTGCGCTGCATCCCGCGTTAAGGTTGGTGCGGTTGGCAGCGTGCGAGCCGCTTCCCCGGGAGAGCGCTGCGCCCAGAGAGACGCGGGTCATTGTGCGGGCCGGGGACCCCCGCACACGGAGGCGTTTGGCTCCCTCCTGCCCGTTATCGGCCGGTGGATCGCGGTGTCTGTCTGTCCGTCCGCCCGCCCGTCTGTCTTTCTTGCCTGGCGGTTGCAAACGCCCCGACTTTTGTTTTCGTGCGTTTCAAACCTGTGATGATCTTGCGGTGCCGCCCCCTTCGGGCGCAGGGGGAGATAAGGGGGCAGCGGTGGCTGGCGCGGCGATGGATGAGGCTGCCAGCGGCACCCTGTCCATCCCGGGGCTGATCGGTTTTCTTTTGGAGTGTCGGGTTCTCGCTGGATTGAGGATGCATTGAGCTTTCTGGAGTGTCCCTGTAGACAGGGAGATGGTGAATGTGCCTTGCAGCCCAACCATTTTAAATCTGCTCCGGCGTCTGCAGAAACAGGGATGTTTCTTTACTGCATCTCGATGCTTTAATTTCTTCCGCTGTGTGTTTTTCAGCGGACTCCTTCAGCTGCTGTTGTGCCTCTCGCTTTCGAAAAGATGCCGTTGGAGGGAACGAATGGAGGGATCAATTTTCTCCATTTTAAATGTAAAGGGAAAGAATTTAGGAGCTAGAGGGCTGTTGTAAAAGTAGTAGTTTCAGGTTGAGAAGAAAGGGAAGTTCTTTGGATGTGCTGACAGTGAGGCTAGCTACAGAAAAAAAAAGGAGTGAGCAAGAAGCGTGTAGATGGGAGTCTGTAATGCACATTGAATAATATTATGTTTCATTAGCCAGTGACTGCCAATTAACTCGTTGCAATTTAAGGCCCAATTTAGGCTTGTGCGTTGCAGTGGCAGGTCCAGCTTGGGCTGGGGAGCTGCAGTCTTAACTTTCATAAGTTGAACTTCTTGGCTAGAGCTGTTTTCAAGAGGGAAGATTAATCTCTGAGTTTAAAAACAAAACCCCAGTCCCTTTCTTCAGGGAAGGTCTTACAAAGGATTGAGTAGCGTGGAGAAACAGAACAGGCGAGGAGGAGGAGATCTGGGGTGTCCTTAAATTGCTAGGACACATGCTTGGTTTTTTTTTTTTTTCCTTTCTTTTTTGTCTTACCTGGTACAGATCAGCTTCAGATAAAAATGTTCACCCAGCTCTGGCAGTAAAATAATGCAGGAACAGCACATAAGGATTTTAGGTTCCAGTCCTCTGAAGTGTTTGCTGTTGCCACTTAGCTAAAATGACCCAATTAAGAACCTCCCAAATGAAATACCTTTTGCTTCTGAAGATCTAGGCATTTAAATATGGGAAGATATGCTGAAAAACTTGTCTTAGCTGAATACTGCCTCTAATCGATCGTCTTTGTAGTTTACAGTTTAATAGCCTTTGTTTTCATGAGTTACTGCTGAAAGAATTTTGCTGTTAGGAGGAAAAATGATCTCCAGAGCAGATGTTTTGCATCTCTTCATATTCTTCTCTCTCCCCACAATAGTGGAAGGAAGATTAATCTTAATTTTTATTTGTTTTTCATATATACTGTGTCATAGCTAAAAGGCACTTCCATTTTCGGTCAAACAAGCAAGGCATTCCTAAATAGGAATACAAAGGAGTTACAACTGGAGGGGAGAGACCCATCCCTTTAATGCTAATTTGTATAAAATCTGTTCATGGTTATATGACAGAAACCTCTTTAAAATGCAGGTAGCTTCAGTGGAAAGTTTCTGATTCAGAAACAGTTGTTGAAAAATTCTAGGAATTTCCTGAGATTTTTTTTAGAACGGCACAAAAATAAAAATAAAAAGGCCCTTCATGAAGATAAAGTATGTGCTGGTGTAACAGCATTTGATGTGTAAAGCTGCAACTGTCGCCGACTGTTTCATCCCGGGGGTGGGTTTAAGATGAAGAGTAAACACAGTGTTTTCTTCCTTTTCTACCTTGAGCGTGATGGGGTTTTGATTTTCACTGTGTACGTTTGCAGAGGGAATGGGTTAAACATTTAGAATAAAAATAATGGGTTTAGGTCTGATAATACCTCCGCCTGATCGGCATCTTGCTGGAGCTCTAGTGTTAGCTCTGAGCTGTTGTTTTGTCTACCCGGACTGGGGTATGTTTCTGGTGTTAATACAGTAGCTCACGCTGTATGTTTAATCCCTCTCCCAGGTTGTAGGAAAAGCCTCCTGACCTGGGTGCCAGCTACA
Organism: Corythornis vintsioides; assembly: GCA_025447755.1. Classification (NCBI taxonomy): domain Eukaryota; kingdom Metazoa; phylum Chordata; class Aves; order Coraciiformes; family Alcedinidae; genus Corythornis; species Corythornis vintsioides. The sequence continues at coordinate 5,622 of JAOEGS010007870.1, forward strand.
CACCTAGCTCTGCAGCCAGCGTTTTCATACACGCTTAGTGGTTAGTGGATGGTGTTAAACGGGAGTTGGATAATTCCTGCTCTAATTGAGCTTGTGAATAGAAAATGCCAGAGCGTTTAAGGAGCTGGTGTCAGCTGGGTTCACCGGGAGGAGGTGAGGAAAGTGTTCAGGGAGCGATGGCGACTGGAGCCCATGGGAAGGGGTGGTATTTTGACTTCTTTGGTTGTGTTTGACTGAGCTTGTAAAGCATTTCTGTACAGAACTGGAGCAAAGGCTGGTGTGACTGAGAAACTGAGAGGGTTAGAAGCAGTTGTGACTTAGCTAATACCCGGCAAAATGTGGTGAGAATATGAGAAAGCAGAGGAATGGGTGTGGAAAGATGTGTGTTGTAAGTTTCAGCGTGGAACCAAATTTGAGAGAAATGCCCTTCTTTCTGTGAAGGGAGGGGAAGTGAACTTGAGGGAGGAAAGGAAGGGGCTGCAGAGAGGGAGAAAACAGATCAATTAGTTGAACAGCACAACAGTAGGCATCATTTCTTTGCTTTAATAGGGAAACTGGTAAACTTGTGTTAGTTTCCATGTCAGCTTTGCCCTGACCAGTTCTTCCTCCAGACTAATTCTCGAGTACAGTTAAAGCACAACTCCAGTGATGCTGAAATAGTTTTAATCTTGAACTACACAGAATCTAGTTTTGAGGAATTTCCATGTGATGATTTTTGAATCTGTCTTCGTTGGTAAATAATTAATTTCTATCAGTATATGTTACCTTGGGAAAAGTTGTTTCAAATCCTGTTTAATTTTCTGCTAAACTGGCATTTGCTGAGAAAATCTTGGAGGAAAATGTTTTCAATGGGAAGTATATATTTATTTTTTTTTTAGCCTCTAACATTTAGAATAAAAACACATTTCAGAGCTGAATCTGTTGGCTTTAAAGGACAGTTTCAATTCATGTTAAACTGAATATTAAAAAAAATCTTCCTCGGTATTTTTTCTTCTTACTCTGAATTGGATTTTACCAGTGATCACTAGAACTGTGAAATCAGTGAGAGCAGAAGAGGCAGTTTTGTTAAATAATTAATTATGTTGTGTGCATATTCCATCTGTGTGAATTGTGAGCTCCCGTAAACTTCATTGTAGAGAAGTTTGTTTATGGTCCTGAACTTTGAGAAAGAGGAAATAATATATGCAGGAAACCTGTTTTTCTCACGCTGATGTTAACTTTATGATCCCACACAGAAAACAGCTTATCAAGCTCATCATCTGTAATGGCTCTAAAGTTCATAACTTACAAAATGTACTGAATTAAATGATGTAAAAAAAAAAAAAAAGACTGTTTCTTTAGAGTATCTGTAGTTAAATTAAACTTCATGAGCATTATTTTACTTTTATTTGAAAAAGTGATGACTGAGAAGCAACGGCAGCTTTCAGGAGAAGCTAAAGGAGCTTTGGTTTATGAAATGACATACATTCTTATTTGGATTTCAGCGTAAAGCTTTCACATTTGGAAATGCTTAGTGATGTTATCAAGTAGCAGCTGTTTTTTATTTATATGTGTGAGTGCACACATAGGAATGGGTAAACTGCAGTTTGTTATTGAAAACTATTGTGTATACTAAATTTTTAAAAAAGCTGCAGTTTGAGTAATTGTCTCGAGAGTCTCATAATTGAAGTTGAGCTGTTTTGTTTCAGTTTATTTCAGATCTTTCTGAAAAAGTGGAGCTTCTAAGGTTTCTGGGCTTAGGTGGTAAGGGAGCATGCTGCTTTTGAGAGTTCTGTGTTCAGAAAGACTTCAGGAATGCAATGATGTGTTTGAAAGGTACAAATACTGTTTTAGTATTTTGATCTATTTGACATGTATAATTTTTCTATCACTGTAAATTGTATAGACAGCAGCTTTGTGTAGGTTAGTTGATTTAGTTTTTTATGATTTATGAAAGCCACTTTAAAAAGAACAGTTTCAATTCTAACTTGTTGTTGTACAAAAGCAGAACTCCACCAACAGGAGTTGATGAGGACAGGTTTGTGGTTGTTAGCCAGCCTGCCTTCTCTGTGGTTTTTTGGTTGGTTTTTTTCCCTCTTAGCCAAGCCATGTCAGGTACATTTTGGACTGATTTCTGTAGTGCTGTATTTGTCTTTTTTTTCGTGTCCAAAACTGCCAGAGACAAACTTTAGGGACCAGTGAAGGATTAGCAACATACAGCATCCATTCATGTATTTCTGTGCTCTGCAAACAGAGCTGCACCAAGGCGTCAAACTCAAAAGCTGCCTGTAGTTCTTTTATCAGGACTAAATGTTTTTTGCTAATTAAGTTTGATAATAATTTGGCTTATTAATGAAGGAGATGCATTCTGTCAAAACTGGTGGTGTATTGTGAAGGTTTAACTCAAATTTATCACTGAAAGTTCTTAGTTTTCACCTTTGCAACTGCTAAATATGAGCAGTTCCCTTAGGATATCTTTCAAGACACCAATTAACTTCTTCAGTGTTGATATCCTCAAGAAGTTGCTGTTGTGGCACAAGATTATGTGAAATGTGCTGAAAAGCAAAACTGCTATTTCTTTATTTACATACCAATTTGCATATGACTTGTAAACTTTAATGTCATATAATTGTATTTATTTACTAATTCTGGAATATCCAGACATACATTTCCTATTGCTCTGTTCCTCTCTTAGCAAACTTGATGGTATGAGCAAAAATCAGCATCTGTACATTACACTGACTTCCCAGATAGTCTCCTTGGAAAAAAAAAACCAGCCCAATGACAAAAACCTGTCATCTTTGACCTACCCAGTGAGAAGGGACCTCACACCCCAGTGAAGTACTGAAATTATTCCTCTAGAGGAACAAGTTCACTAGTATTTTGGTAGAACAGCAAATGTATGCTTTTGTAGCAAGACAGAGTCATTTCAGTAATAACTTGAAGCAGTAATTAACGTTCAGACTGTCACTGAGAAGTGCTAGCCAAGGTGTGCTTCAGGAACTTCATGCTAGGCTTTCTAAAAAAAGCATCCAAACAAGAAACTTGTAAAGCATGAAATAGGTGAACTGCACGTGTGTGTGCTTTGATGTGCTAGCTCATAAAATAGCTGAGTGTCCTGTGTCTGTGGTAGGTTGTGAGAGATTGTTTTGAGCTAGTCTAGTGAGTTGGCTGGTGCTGGGGTGCCAGTAACTCCTGTTACTGAAATGGCTCTGCCACCAGTCAGGTGTTATCTGCAAACCTCTGATTGGTGCCATTACCTGCTGTAAAGATAGCTCTGTTTACCTGCAAGTGTGAGCATCAACTCTGATCAAAACACTTTCGCAGGTGGGCTTTTGGAGGAGTTCTTTGCTGAGCATCCCTCCTCCCTGGGGTGGGGAACAGTGTCAGAATGTGACAGCAGGCAGTGCAAAGGACGTTGGAGTTCTCAGTGATGGAGGCAAACTTGATGTGTAGGGTTTTTCCTGCTGTTCAGTGAGTGGTGGGTCACTTTTTACTGAAGCTTTATAGTTTTTTCCTTCAATATGAACAGTGTGCAAATCAGTACAGTGTTAATTTAAGTTAGCTACTTCTATAGTACTGTTCAAATAGCAGAGGGCTTGATGAGAGTCAGGAAAGAAGAGTGTTTTGAAGTTGAGAATGCATGAAATGAATACATGCTGAAGTTGCCAAAGATCCCTTGTACTTTATCAGAGAGCAGCCTGCTTGAATGAAAGGTACTGTACCTGCTAAGTTTATAAACTTGGTTTATACAGATTACTCTTTAAATTATTCATGATGCTACATTACAAGTATATCTGACAGGTTTAAAATAAATGGCTTGATGGTAAGAGGGAGCATGCATAAATTAGAGCTGGGATAATGTGCTCTTTGAAGTATCTCTTCCATTTGTTACTACTGGAATACAGTAGGTAGCTGCAGCTGAACGTGTGATTCTCAAGTACGGAGTACATCATTATCTTCAAACTGTGTTATAGTGGCAGCTCTTACATAAGACAGATGAGATGAAGTGTCAGGGAGGACTGAGGTGCTTACTTTGTATTTAGTTACATACACATTTCAGCTGAAATGTGGAGAGTATTTATGGGATGAGATGTGTAAGCACAGCAGTTGAAAGAGCCTTGAGTAGCTGTGTGTTGATAAGGTTATGATACCATCACAGTGTTCTGTTGACTTTGTTGTTGTTGTTGTTGTTAGCATTGCTGTGGGTTTGTAAGAGGTGCTTTAGCAAGGGGGTGGGTTTTACCTTACACTTGGTGGGACACTGTATCTGGTTAGCTTCTGGATCATGGTAGTCAGCTCGAAGCCTTCTTGATAGTCAGGAACAGAACTTTGCAAGAACTGAACTGTTCTGTTTCAAAAAGATTATTGGTGGGGAAAGAGGATTCCAGATCTCTTGGTTGCAAACACAGCTTCCCCAAACATAAATTTACAGAATGCTGGTTTTCCAGAAAAAAATCTCCTAAAATGCTCTATGATAGAAGGAATCTCAAGATTTTATGGAAGTGGAAGGTCTTCTTAGAGATGTGCAGTTCAAATCTCAAGTGTTAATCAAACAAGTACAGCATTTTGGAGAAAGGTCTGGTGACAGCTATTCCTAGAAACAGTTTGTAACCAAGCTTTAAAAAATTTAAAATAGAATTGGCTTGGACTTGGGAAGGGCTTTATCCTTGGATCTCAATGAGGTGGTTTCCTCATTATTTGCACTGGCTTCAGTTTAGAATCATATCCACGTTGTGTCCTCCTACAAATAGGATATTGTGCTTCCCTGCCTCTTGTCACATCCCCTTGGGTCCTCCTGTGTGAGAGGAGTGTGTACCTTTGAAAGGCCTAAAAGCAGACTGCAGACCCCTCACGGGAGGAATCAGGACACTGGCACTGCACTGGAGGAACAAACATCTTATTTGCTCTGCTCAGCTGGCCTCAGAGTAAGGTTTGGCTGTAGTGTTGAAATAGTGGTGGAAATACCTTGTTTGTCCTATCCCTTGTGCCCTTTGCCAGTGAGGAAATTACTTTTATTGTGGTGTTTTTGTTGCTTTCACCCGAGGCTTTTGATGTGTAGTTAAATTGTTACTGTTGTCTTCTCTAGTCAAATTGCATGTATCCCACTGGGGATTTGGTTTGTTCTCCAAAATACTGATGGAGTTAAATAGTGGATTGTTCTTGTTAAGCTTTCAGGTGGCTCTGCCTTTCTTTTAGCTGAGAACCAGGTTAAACACTTAACATGATGATGGCACAAACCTGTGTTAAGAGTTCACAGACCCACCTGCATTATGATGGTGTCTGGCTGCAATGATGGGATTTTTAGCTGCTGCTTCTCTCTGGTTGCTCTGGTATCCCCAGCAGGTGGAAGCAGCCTGTGGTTGTGTATTGATTGCAGTTAACATCTTCCTTCAGTTTATCGTGGCTAAAGCGTTTTTTTGTTCTTTTTTTTTTTTTTTTTTGAGATGGGTGTACATTTTATTGTCCCTTGCAAATGCCATGTCTCCTGGAAACTATGGAGGGACTGAACATCCAGCTGTGTTGAGATGCATATAAGTTGCTGTTACTGTGTGTACAATGCACTTCTTCCTTGGAGCTGAGAAGAAGTGAGACTGAGGGAAGGAAGGTTGTAGGGTGCCTGACAGTTTGTGTGTGTAGGAGGAGGCCAGAAGACAGAGCCTCTGCTAGTCCTGTAGTCCTGTTGCCTGTGTACCTTGGATATAGAAATTCAGTTTGAATTGTGATGTTGATATCCCCTTGCAGCTCTTCCACGTTTAGTCTTTGCAGTTGTCACTGTACAAAAAGAGCAAAAATGGGTTTTCATAAAAGCATGTTTGTTGTTTCAAACTTGAGACTTGGCTTGGTTTGAGGTTGTGACTTGAGCCTGACTGGCCCCTCTCTGGGAGTGACTGAAGGTTTCGATTGTTTGTTTGTCTGTTTCCTTTTTTGTGTGTGTGCTAATAAAACATTTGTATTTTTGTCACACTCAAGTAGGCTGACTATGTGGACAAGAATTTTCACTGATATTGTGTCTCAGCAAGAGGCACGGAATATCTCTTTAATACTTAAATTAGGTTATGAGAGTCACTTTTAAAATTGGAGCTTGAATACGCTGGATGGGCTGTGACTCTAAAGCCTGGCCAGTGTTACCAGTGAATGAACAAAGGTCCTTTCAAGTTGGTTCAGTTGTTATCCTACAGACTGAGAAATGCATTTGAGTGTGTGTGTATGTGATGGTGGTTCAGCAGGAACACATGTGAACTGGACATCTGTTTTTACATGGTTTGTGTTTTGTGTATCTCTTCTGGTAGTTCATTGTTTAAACAAACATGTTGCTGCATTAGCTTTAAGGCTTTAGTGCCAAATGCCCACTGATGAGATGTATTAGGTTTTGTCGTTCCCAAGCCATACTGAGAAACAACAGCTTTACAATTCAACACATTTGAGGAAGATTACAAAAAGAATTTGGGGTGGGTTGTAATCAGCAGTTGAAAAGCAATAGCTTTGGAGTAACTCGGCTACAGCAGCGCAGCCCATGGAAAAACACAGTCATCTTAACAGATGCAGTGTTATTTTGGAGATTCCACTGTATAAATACATGGACTGTGGTTAAATTGTGATGGCAACAGATACAATCTCAGTTCTCCATTCTTTCATCTCTTTAATATTTAAAAATACCTCACAAAGTAAAAGAAAAAACCCTACAACACAAAGGCTGAAAACATGCCTTCTGTAAATTGTTGGGGCTGTACCTTTTGGGCCTTGTTTCATTTCAGCTACATCACTGTAGATTAGACTTGGGCAGAGTAAATGCTCATCTCTGTGAGGGAGTCTCTGCAAATGCTGCTACTCGTGGCTTATTGTACAATTTGCATATGAATGGAATTATTCAGCTATACTTAAGAACTGTCAGCAAGATTGAAGTCAGAGTTGGTTAACCTGGCAAAAAGATATTTTCAGTACTTTTCATGAAAGAAAGTGATAGTTTGAAGGCAAGAATTACACATTCCACTGGCTAAGCCAGCGTCGTCTGAGGATTTTCTTGGTGCTTTTGTAGTTATCAGTGACTTTATTTTTAAATTTGTCTGCAATACACTGCAGTGTTTGAGGGAAGGCAATTGGAATGTGGGAATTGGATGCTGTATCGTAATGCTACGCAGTTGTGTGCACATTAGTTTTGCTTTCCAGAATGGTTTTGTTTAAATACTGGTTGGAGAAGTATAAATTGAGAGTAAGGGTCTTTTATTTGCTCTTTGCAAAAACAAAACAAATATCAAAGAAAACCTTCAAGAAAAAACCCCAAACCATACATTGCAAGATGTTCTCAGTGCATGCACCTCTATCCATCCACAGGTTGGGTGGAAAAGCCTGCAGTTAAAAACTGTAGCTGGGTTTTTAAAAGGGACAGGATCATTTTGTGAGCACAACACTGGTAGTCATGCATGCTAAATAGGGAGTGATCACATCTCGTGCTTCAGAAGCTGACAGTGTGCAAGGGTTGGGAAGAAATCGTATTCCTCCTCCAGGTGTTTGTGTTTCTCTCTCCAGTTGTAAAATACAGAGGAAAGCTGTCCTTGGGGGGTGGTTCAAGGGCTTTGTCTTTACAAGGCTGGCATGACTTCAGATGTTCATGTGATTGTCATCCAGGTGAAGGCACTTTCAGTGGGAAGCTGTGCATTGTCAGGCATTTGAAGACTACTCTAGAGGTATGAGGATGGGGGTGTTGGAATGAGCTGGCTTTTAAGGAGGTAGTATAATACACTAAAAATAAACGCAGATCTTCACAGGCAACTGTTAAGATTACCTAGTGCCACGCACAGATAGAATGAAACAGAAGTTGAGGTGGTTTGAGCATGGCTTGGCCTCCCAGTGAGGATGTGCTGCATGCTGTCTGTTCATTCCATGGGCTTCATTCTTCAGAAGCAACTGCTCACAGGAGTGTGCAGAGTGCAGCTACTTGGTGTTTCTTGCCTGTTGTGTGTGTGGTGACAGGACTTGTTTACTGAGATACCAAAATACTGTTCTGACCTCAGGATGACTGTCACTGTTCAGTGTATCTCATGCCTTGAGTTCATCTTAAACAACCTTGCAGCTTCCCACATGGTGAGATGAGATGTGAGTCCCAATTATTAGGGGGATGTGGGTGGGGAGAAGAGTAGAGGGGCTGAGGATAAATTGTCAGGTCCACTGATGTTTCCACAGGGAGCGAGGATTGCTGTGTTTAAGGTGCCTACATACTCTGGTTGAGTGTGTCCCCCTCTGTCTTCCCTCTCCATCAATACTCAACCTCCTGATGGTGTCACAGTCACTGTGTCACTCCTTGATGTCTTGGTTGAAGAAGAGCATGACTGCAAGGCTGGTGTTGTTGTTGAGCCTGGAGCCCAGAACCTGATGAATGTAGTTTTAGGCTGTGGGATGCTGTGCACAGTCCTCATTGCTGAGAAGAGTTCACTTTCTTCCCGTGAAATCCTGAGGGAATGGGACTGTGTGGTTGAGAACGGGGTGAGAGAAGCAAAACACATGGTTGCTTTAGCACAGCTCTCCCGTGGGCAGCACTGTTTTCCATGTCTGTACCATGAAGGTGGGTTTGACAGCCATGGTCATGCAGGACTCTGGGACTGGAAGGGGAGATGCTTCCTCCCGGTTAGGGAGAATTTGGAACATGGATGAGCCTCTGTCTGTATTGGCTTTGTGGGGTGCAGCATCACAGCCTGCCCCAAGTGGGCAAGGGGCAGCTGCCAGCAGAGGCAGGAGCTTCTCACTGAAATAGCTGTGAATCTGAAGATGGGGATTAATTCGTGTGTTACCACCCGGTCATCTTCTCAAAGCAGCTAATTATTTTTATTGAAATACAGGGAGTTTGTTTAGCAAAGACTTGCTTTAGCGAGAGCAGGAGGAGCTGCTTTAACAATTCTCATTTTGCATAGTTTTAGCTGGATGTTTTTTATTGGCTGACAAAGTGGCAAATAATGTATTTTCTGGTAGATTACTCCTCATTCGTGGATGTGTATTTTATTTGGATTGAAAGTGGTATTTTAATTGAAATGCAGAAGATCTGAATTATGAGACTTAATTAAAACTTCAAGTGTTGTGAACAGGCATGATTTAAAAAAAACCAAACCAACCAAACCAGAAAAAAAATAGTTTGGCATTGTTTCTGCAAAGTTCAGAGCTAATAGATCTTGCCCACTGACTGTGTTACAGGCTTCATGCAGGAGTCCTTTTTAATTTGGGATTAAGTGCTTGTTGAACTGAACCGTTTGAGTAAACTGAAATGAGGCACTAGCAGAAGTAGCTGTTGAATGTAAAAAGTATCTTAGCATTTCAACAAATGGTGTCTCCAGGAGAGCACTGAACAGTAAATTCACCACTCCAAACTTTTTTTTGTGTGTGTAAATAATATGCTGACTATTTTTATTTAAATTACAGTAGACATTTTCCCTAATATATGCTATTATAATTTCATGTTAGATTTGTAATTAAGTTTATTTTTAGAAGACTGTGTTTAAGTGGTTTATAAAAAACATTTTCTATTTTTGTAAACGAAATAATTGTTTTTTATTGACTTCTAATTTCATGCAAATGTGGTGTGTTTTTTTTGCTTGGAGGTTATGTAAGCAGAAATTAATGATTTGAGAGTATCCTCATAAAGAGTAGAAGATTTGTTGTCACTAGCTGGGGGCACTGGTAGGCAGAGTTAACTCTTATTTAGATGTTCAAATTGAGTGACGGATGCTGCAGAATGCAGTACAATGGGTTTCTGTGATAGATTTTACTTACTGATTATTCTTTCTGCTTCAGCTAAGAAAGACAAATTGTAACTGCATTTGGATTCTGACAGGGAGATAAGAAAGATGGTCATAATGTGGTGATATCTCAAGAAGCCTGAATATGTCACAATCCGTGGCAAACCTGATGGACAAGTGAGTGTTAATTGTGTGCAAGCCAGATGTGCTATTTTTAATTTGGCCTCGCTGTCATATCTCTTGACAGATGAATTTGAAGGCTAAGGGGAGTTGAGTGATGAGTCATTATTGAGTTAGTAAAATCACAATTGATCTCCATTTCCTGTTGATTCCAAAATTACTGGAGTGTGAAAGCCAAGAGTGACTGATGACTTCTTGGAGGGGAGTTTGAGGGTGGAATGTGGAAGTGACTCTATCTGGAGTAATTTAATGCTGCCCTGGGTGTTAGTACAAAAGTGTCTATAGAGAGACAGGTGTGTGTCTGAGATGGGAGCCTTTGAAGAGCCTGGTGGCCTGGCTGGCTCAGTTACCCACGAGTAATGAGAGCATCTGGGCACTAGAACCTGTGGCCAAGGGGCTTCTGCAGTGCCTCCTGGTAGAAGCTCAAGATTACACTTCTCATTAGTCTCTGCAGTATTGGAGGTCTCTTCTGATTGACCTGTGCTTCTGGCACTTAGCTCAGAAGATTTGGTCTTGAAATGCCTTTGCTCCCAGGTACTATTTGCTGTGAAAGTCTTGCTCCTCTGCAGAGTGCCAGGCTGCAGGGTGACAGAGGCTGGGGTGCAGGGACAGCAGCACTGTGTGATGGGGAAAATCTTGTCTATCGCTGTTATTGCTTTTGATCTTCCTTTGATTCTGTAGCTTTGTCCTTGTGATGAAATGGGATTAATGCTCTTTTGACAGATATTAAGAAGAATTTAGGCATGATCTAGAATTTTTTTCCTTCCTAGAACTTACTGTTAGCAAAACTGTTTTTTTGTTAGGAACTATGAAGTTATGTTACTAGACTCTGCTCACTTTGCATATAAGAGTAAATTCTGGTGAGAGGGAACTTGTTGGACGAAATCAAAAGAAGGATGTATCCTGTCCTGAGCTATATTTGGAAGCAAGCTATAAAGAAGCCTTGAAGTGTCACTTTAGGAAGAGAAAAACTTAGTTTAGTTCGCTGGATGAGTAAGAGGAGAGGTGAGGTAAGGCTGTCCTTTGTCCCTTGAAAAATTCTGATTTTAAGGGACTTTTTCTCAAATGTTATTTTGGAAGGCAGAATAACAATCTGTGTTACTGACTACTCGGATGGTCTTTGAACCATTGAACCTTCTCATGGATATACCCTCTGATAAGCTGTGCTACAGAACTAGGACAAGGAGGAATAGGATTTCTCCTTGGGAAGTGTGTACAAGCTTTTCCCAATGTTGCCATATTTAGGATCATAGAAAAATGAGGAGGGGGTAAAAATGTGGTGGCTGGTCTTGCTGTGTGAGAACAGCTTGGTTTTCAAACTTACCAACAGGAAATCTTCCTGGCTTCTGGAGAGGTGAGGTGTGTGGGTTTCCCATTCAGAAAAGCTGATGCAGTTGGTCTGGCTTTTGTTGTGTCCGCGAGGGTGTCAAGAACTTTTCTTTAGAAAAAGTTGGGCAGATGTGGTGCACTGAGGTGTGTGGTTGAGATCTGGTGAAGTGGCAAGGACACTGGTTTTCAGAGTGAATGGTGTTTCTCCAGTGTGTTGTGAGTTCAGAACGAGGAGTTGTCACACTTGAGACAAGTCTCATCTCACCAAGGCTGGCTGGAGCTGCAGGAGAGCTTTCCAGGAGGGACTGTGGCAGTTTCAGAGCTGTTCCTTGCAGGGGATCTGCAAATAATGAAAGCCACACCTTGACACCTTATACCTGGTCTTGTTGCAATGTCCCAGTACAAAAGCACTTTGTTAAGCCAATTAAATGCATAATATTTTTATAATACATGTGTTTTGGAAAAGTCAATATGACCAGTTTCCCTTTGAAATGCCAAGAAGGCTGTTGTGCTGACAGAGTAGAACGCATTAGGAAGTGGTGCTGTCTATCAAGAGTAATGTGCTCTTGGCTTTTTTTCTTAATCAGCAGGATGTTCTCCTGGATGGCAGATGTCTTGGTTGGTTTTGTGATCTGTGTTGAAGAGTGAGGGGAAGAAAAATGTCAGAGAAACAGGATAGAAATGCTTTCTACCAGCAGAAAGCCTGAGATCCCGTGTCTCTTTGTTTTAGTGCAAGTGGTAATTGCCACGATAGCGTTGGACACTTTGTGTTGTGTTTTAAACAATAAATTAAAGAACAACTTGCCCTTCAGAAGAACATAATGTGTAGCCTGCTGAAATACTCTGAAGCATAAGGGATATAATTAACCCTTTTCCCTTTAGCCTGGTTATGTTCAGAAGGTAACACAAGATGTCTAAAGCATTTGAAATTGCTTATTTACCAGTTCACTGAACTAAGGATTTTTCAAGTTGATTGTCTGAAGAAAAACAAAGCCAAACTTTTTTTCCTCTCTCTGTTGCCTTCTCCTTCTTCCCTGTTTCCTGATCTGCAGTTTTCAGGTTTGTAATAGCTCTAGTACTGATTGCCATTTGTTTATTAAACTTAAAAGAAGCTATTGAGGAGAAAAGTTTATTTCCTGTCACTCTTCCTCAAGGCTATAGGGAAGAGACCTTGGAAGGGTAGACTCTTGTTCAGGCCTTTCAGAGGAATTTTTAAGAGATGCTTTGCTTTTGATGCTTTGAAGGAAGGGTGATGATGTGGAAGGGCTGACAGCACAACCAGGATTTGGCTCCCTGAATAAACAAAACCTCTTGCTGAGATTCTGAAGTATTTTGCTTTAGTGACCGGGTGCTCAAGTAGCACAATTTGGTTCTGAAATATTAAGATAGTTTTGTTCCCATTCAGTGGAAATGGGCTGAAAGGAGACAGAACCTGAAATGCTTCCAATTTTCTTTTCTCATCTTGACTCTCCTTGAAGAATGTGAATTAGTGTGAGAAAGTGTCTGTAGCTCCCACTGGGTCAAATAGAGGTTGAGATAAAAATACATATCTCTGTGTGTATTGTAGTATTGATCGTCATGTGGTAAAACATTCCTTGGCAGCTGGATTACCAAGACTGATGTTTTGTGCTTCATTTGTAAGTTTTGGTGCAGTCCTGCTGCTGGCTGTGTGCTCAGACTTGCTTTTTGCTCTTTGATGGATATCTCCTTCATTACTTCTTTCTGACCAGCCTTTCCTTTTGGATAACTTGTCATCCTCTGGATTGGTTATGACTGGAGATTGCTTGGTGTGTTCATTCACTAACTACTCTCTTCTTGTTACAGTATTTGAGTACACTAGCAGTCTCCAAAGAGATCTATTCCTGCCTCTCTCACCTCCCCTAGCCACGGGTGTTGTACATACACCAAAACAAAGATTACTCTGTAATCTCTTTTATTTATTTTTTTTTCCTAATTCTTTGTTTTTATTTATTCCATTTATAAATTTGCTCTAAGTAGAATCTGTTCCATGTGTTTCATTTTAAGGAGGAACACTGACTTGTGTTATTTTAGATAAGATCTTTTCCTTTCTTTTTTTTCTCCTTTTCCAGCACTAGTTTTCTTAGTTGGGTTTTTTTGATTAATTTGACAAGGAATATCAAAATAGGACTTGGTTGGAAATGAGAGGGTTCAGACTTTGGCAGAGTAACTAAAGCAACTCCACCTCAGCACTCTGAAGTTGTGATTCATTTGTTCTTTTAGTTTCCTTTTTGGTTTAAATCAATGTAGGGTATCTGAACTGAGATTAAAGCATGACTCCCGAGTGTTACTCACCGAATGCAGTTTCCCTGTGGCCTTTGTACCAAATGTAGCTTGGAAATATGCCTGTATGTTGACTTGTTAGTGTGCAGCTCTGTCTGACTTGAAGTGGCCAATGGACAGGGCTTTGCAGCGATGCTGTGTGGAACTGGCACAGCTGGGACACCCAAGATGTTTAGTGCAGAGATGCATAAAGCATTTCACACTCTGGCTGCACTCTGGTTTTCCTCCCTATTTGCCTGGGACACTGGCTTACTTTGACACCAGAGTGAGAAGGAAGGGCAGGTAGATGTCTTCTGGCAGCCTGAATGTGGTAAGGGAAGATGGTGATGGGGACAGCTCTGCTTTTGTTCATAGGGGACACCAAAGGTGGCTGGTAGTGGTGCACCCAACAGTCATTCCTGTCACTGGGGGACTCTGTTTTTTTGGGTGGTCCCTGTTTCCAAATCAGACTGGAAAATCTTGCATTGAAGACAGCTTGTGACCTTTCCCAGATCTGGAGGCAGTTTGTGAGTTCAGGACTTTGTCTTTGTGTCCTAAATTGCTGGTTAACTGTGGAGGAAATGAGGCTGGTTTCAGAATTTGAAGTTGAATGAAGCTGGCATGTGGTAAAGCAAAGCACAGTCCGCTCAGATATGTTTTCTTAACATGGAACCAACTAGCCTTGCACAAATACCGTGGTTTTCTTTCACAACAGCAACGAGAGGCCAGTGGAGCTGTCAGACAAGTGAGGCGAGGCCAAGGACTGTCTATCAACTCTGTTCTCCAGATGATTTTTGCCTTCAAGCTAGCAGCTGGAAAAGAGGGTTTTTTTGTGTCTTCCTGTTCAGATCCTTTTTACCCATGGTCTTTTATTCTCTGTTCTGTTAATTTATGTTTTTCTTCCTCGGATCAGGCTTAGTGTAAAGCTTTGCTGTGTAGCTGTGTATAAACGTTTCTGTGGCACAGTTACCCAGTGGAGTTATGCCATCAAACACCTGTCCTGTAGGTGCAGTTTGTTGGCAGGAGCTGTTTGGCTGGTGTGACTGAATGCTGTTTGGGCAGGTAGATCATAACTACAGGCAGAAGAACTATTTCTTTTTCTTTTGGGTGCCTGTAGTGGCACATCCTTTGCAGTGGAGATTACATTCTTCCTGTACCTTACAGAATTGGCAGCTGCTTTTACTAGAAACTGGTGGGGGGTGAAGGATGGGGGATGCTATAATTAGTTCTGGGATTTCAGAGCTTGGTGAAAATTTTGTGTCTGAAGAAAGTGGTCTTCCCAAAGCTTTATTGAATGTAAGGAAGTTTGGGTCTGGAGAGAGATTTTCTTTGTTGCAATCTGGTAGCCTAATTCTGAACTCCTGTGAGCAGTTTCTGCCCATACAACAATTGCCTTCTTGTGAAGACATGTGCAGACTTCTGCTAGTGACCCCCTCTGTTTGAGAGATAGTAGGTACTGAACATCAGGTAATTTTTGTTGGTGTTTTTTTTTTTTTGTCTATCTTGCACATTACACAGTGGCTGTATTGTTACTCATGAGAAAAGAACGTCAGAATGCAATGAAATTAAAGAATATGGAGTTCAGTTTGTACACTGAAAAGTGTATTATAAGGTTCAAGTGGTCTCTTATTTCCCTTTTTCTGTCTTGCTGCTTCTCATATTTGTGCAGTGATAAAGTTCATTAAGCTCATTGTTTAATTTCTAATTTATCTAAGGAAGTATTTCTTACCAATTACTTAGAAATATACTTACTATAATGATTCAAATATCAAGTGGTACACACTTTTTAACAAAGACAGAGCATTTTGCTGAACACAAACACTTGCTCAGCAGGCAAAAGCACCAAGTGAAAAGGTTGGTGTTTTTTTTCTCTTTGATGTTATCCATCTCTTCTTTCTGCCTGAAATTACTTATTTCTTAAGTTATCTTTGTGACCAGAACAAGTAGTGAAATAATACCAGGGAGTTAGAAAACTTACCTTAAATGCACGTTGTCCAGCTCTATCTTTAGCTAGCAGTGGCTTGTGTATGCAAGATCTAGGGTAAAAATAATGAAGAAGATGACAGAGATCTCCAGCTCAGCCTTGCCTTGGTTTACCTTCTGGACTGAGTGTGCAGCTGCAGATCCCAGCAAAGTGAGGTGCCTGAGGTTGGAGTTGTCAAGTATCCAGGTTTGATACTACTGTTTGGTTTTTGCTAAGTCCCATCTCCTGTAATTTATTTCCTTCCAACCCTCCTTCCCTGGTTTTGGTTCAGAAGGGGAGCAGGGTAGATAATCTCTGATGATGAGCTGCTGAGTGCCATGTGCCACGGTTGTATTTCACCCAGTTGTACCCACTGCTTTTTCCTGGGTGCATGTGTTAGAAGGGCATTAGGGCACCTTTTTGTATCCTAGGCTTTCCAGGAGTACCTGCCAGAGGATGGATAATAATTCTCTTGCTTGCTATGCTGTTCCAACCCTCTTCTAGTAGAAGTGAATATTGTGACAATAATCACAGTTGCCAAGCAATGGAACTCAGTAGAGCTAGGCTGATTAAATCCCTGAACCATTTTGTTAACCAGAGTGATAACATTGTGCATCACCCCCAGTGCTTACAGGCAGTGTGTAGAAACTGTATATAGGGTTGGAAATCCACTGTCTTAGGCAGTAGAAAAATCTAAAAGGGAGAGCATTGGCTGAAATGTCACCTTGAATTTAAAAGCCAAGTGTGGACACGTGACTGGGAATAAACCATGGTTGTCACTTTTTGCTAACAAAGTGTATATTTAGTTTCTTTTTATTTATTTTATTTTTATTTCCACTACAGTGAACAGAAGATCTGCATAGATACATTGAAAATCTTTAGAGAAATGACTACCTTGGAGTTTGGTAGCTGTGCCTAAAAGGGCTCTAGTTTTCCATGCTTAACCCCACTTGTCTGGTTGCTTCTCACTGGTGTCCATTAATGGTGTTCTGTTTGGGGCAAGACTAACCTTGACTGGTATCACAGAGGTGGTTGGGGTTTTTTTCCTGCCCCCCACATCCTCCAGTTTCTTGTGCTGTGATGCCTCTAGTCAATAAATACACCGTGTGAATGCTGTTCTTCTAGTGTGAAGGACACTTCTCTTGGCTGGGCTGTGTTCGTGTTACTAAAAGCAAATTAGAAGCATCCAGTTGTGCAGAAAAGTTCCCCTAAGAACTGCTATGGGTATAGCTACTGAGGTTTATATTTGCCTCAAACTGTGTTCTGGTGCCACTGTTTAGAGTTGATAAAACCTGAGCTACCTTGTCTGTGCTGCAGGCCTGCGTGTTTTGCCTTGTATTTGGAGAGGAAGGTTCTTTTTTCCATCTAGTTAGCTCATGACTGGAAAGCCCCACAGCACTTGCATAGATGTAATTTAATATCTTTAAAGCCCTTTTTGGGGATTACAAGTTGGTCATACTTCGACTGCCTCGAGAGAGCAGGTTACAGCACGACCTGTGTGATTTTTAAACTGGAGCTGCTGTGTGAAGGGTGGGGTGGGAGGGCTCCCTGCTCTGTTCCATGAAGTGTGATAGCACTATCTCTTCTGTGCAATTACATTATTTCCTCTCCCCTTTATCTTAAATCTCCATTCAAGTGGAAATGTGGGATTAAAGGAAGTCTTTATTCAGTTTGTTAAAACAGAAGCATGGCTAAGAAGGGCCACAGAATGTAGGATTTCTGGGCTTCTTCATGTAAGAGGTGGTCAGCACAGGATAGCAGGCCATGTGTTGCATGTTGTTAGGAGTAATTGCATCAGACTTCCAGTTCTTCTGTGGATCTAAGTATAACTTCCTGATGACTCTATTAAATCCCTTTTGCTGACCATTATGGTTGCAATTATTGGTCATGGAACTGTTTTGTCAATATGCTCTTAATGAAGCCTAGGTGATCTGGCCTGGTTGGCCAGTTGTTTTGATAAAATAAAAAAAGAAATAAAGAAGGAAAACAAAATAAAGCCTTAAAGAGAAGAGGTTTTCCTAGATGACTTCAGGATGGCAACTCAGCAGGCAGCTGAAGGCATAGTAAAGTCTCCCTAAATGAGAGTTGCTGAGCCCAGCCACATGATGTATTTTCATTCTGGAAGAACTGGCTGCTTATCCCAGCTACCTAAGTGTATATCCCATAGGTTTCTGTCAGCCAGTTGCTGAGTCACTTGGATGTGTAGACAACTCTTTTAAAAAGAAATAAATAAAAGCATGCACACAACTATTTTTTTTTTTTAAAGGTAGAGAACAACAGTCCCCAGGAGAGACAATTTCTGTTAAGCTCCATTGTCATCACAGATTGTGAAACATAAATTTAGTGTTATAAACAGCTTGTAATTTCAGTCTTCCATTTTTACTTTAGCAGGCATGAGACTGAAGCTACAGGATAGAGTTTTAAAGATTATTATCACAGTTAAAAAACCGTTTTGCTCTCATAGTTATTGATCACAACATGCCACCTACTCACTGCTGTGTTACATATTTTGTATAGAATGGCATGCTCTTATTTTGTGGTGCTGTCAGAAAAGTGATAATGCAGAGTAAGAAACAGTGCAGAGGTTTGAAGTCTGTCTTCTGTGAGGATGGAGCTCTTTAGTGATTTAGTTATTATCTGTTTCCTTCTTTGTCCATGACCTGGGCACTGCAGATCAGAGTTAAAAGTTTGTTGCTACTTTTGCTAGCCAGGGATTCAGGGGTGATCATGCAGACTCAGCCATATGGATGTTATAAGTTCTGCAGTGTCTTCCTCCATTTTTACCCTGCGTACCCACAAGGACGAACAGAAATCTGTGCCAACTGAGCCACTCACTCTTGTTCTGCTATTTCAGTAGTAGGAGATAACAGATGTGGCTTCAGAGGAACTCTGAGGGATGTGCTGGGTCAGGATAGACTTGGTGAGAGAGGATTAATTTGGGGATGACTTTGTCATGAGGATGCTTTCACGTGAGCTAGGCTAAATCTAGACCCACTTGCTCTGGTGAGCTGTGTGGAGAGGACATCAATCAATATTATTAAAGGAATTGAGTTCATTTTGCTGGCTCCATTTTTGCTAAACTGCTGTTCCTGTTGACATTCAAAGTAAAATGTTGGCAGAGGGAAAGCAACTGAAATGAGGGACACAAATGTGATTTATTCTGTGTTTGGTTTTTTGTTGTGTTTTTTTTTTCCCCTTTTTGTCTAAACTTATGGGGAAGTTGGAGGAAGTTCATGGAAAGCAGCAATGCCAGAGATATCTTTAGCCAATGACAGCTGAAATTGCAAGAGCAAAAAGGCAGAGCCAGTTTGAGTTTGTGATGTGGCTTGTAGTCCTTCTGAGTGTTATTTTTGTGAGTGTTTTGTTCTGGTCAACTTGGTAACACAGTGACCCTTGGGTTTGGAATATATAGTTAGTAGAGTGGTGAAAGAGAAAATTGAAGTAGGATGTGTGTATTTTTCTAAGGGTTATGCGAGACAATGAGAACATCTGTGGAGAAGGGGAACCCAGTTGCTTTTTAAGGTGTGCCAAATGTGATTGGCCTCTTGCGACACCACTTCTCCCTTACACAAATCTGGGAAGGAAGAATGCTGGACAAGGTTGTTAAGAGTGATGAGTGACACAAGGCAAATCAATGATAATAGGCTATATTTCTTAGAAATGACAAGCTACACTGCAATATAATCTCCAGTCCCTTTTGTGTTTAGAAGATCATAGTAGTCTGGCTTTGTCCTCTAAAGCTTAACTTTTAATTAGATGAAGAAAAACCCCAAGCCTTCTTCCTGGGCCTTAGAAATGTAAACAAGAATGTTCTCAAGACCTACATTCAAATGAGAAGAGTTGTTTTTTGTTTGGGTTTGAGTGTTCCCTTTCATGTTTTCCAAGCCAAAGATGGCAGCCTTGTGTTAGTGCTAGAAATACAGAACTTGAAATTCAGTTATGGACTTCCTTAGCAAAAGCTAAAATGGTTTATGTGCCTTTTATCTGTTCTCCTTCCCGTGCAGAGAGATGTAACTTCATAAAATCTTAGTAAATGTGCAGGGGTTTATGTAGCATATTTGATGAAGAGGAATAGCTCGGTGGTTAGGGAGACAGTCTGAATTATGTGGCATAGACTTAGTTCCCTCCTTGTTACCAGCTCTGACATCCCAAGAGGTAATACAGAAGCTGGCTTCCCGGGAAAGAGATCTAGTGATTGATGTGACACATGCAGGATAGGTGAGCTTAGAGAGTACAGAAATTTTGTGGGAGGTTGTGTAAGTACATTAAAGACACTAAAATATATATTTCATTCATAGTGTCACTACGAAGGCAAAACCAAGAACTCAGTGGGTGGTGGAATCCTGTGCTAATGTAAAGTGTCATAAGCAATCTCTCCAACCACTGATTTCTGTGAACTCCACATTTAATTCCTTCTTTGCATAGTATGCAATTAAAGAATCCTTATAATTCTGTAGTGATTCTTTTTTTCCTCTGCATCTGGAGATGGTGCAACTCAGCTGAAACTTCTCAAGAGCTCGAAGGGAAATTGTGGTTGCTAATCGGTTCCTTCTCAGCCTTTCTACCTCTGCCTTCCAAGCCTTGGAGTGGAACTACAGCAACAAACTGGGCTCACGACCAGGCCGTGGCCTGCACTACCTCTCTGCTCAGCAATGACTGAATAAGCACACGGAGATTTTTCTTCTTCAGGGCTGTATGACAGTCTTGATGGTTTTCTTAAAATAAGCATAATATTTAGCAATAAGAACGGAGAGGTTAAGGTCAAGGTTAGTTAAGGTTAGCTTTCCCTGTTTATAGTCTTTATGGGCGGAACGTTTTCAGACTATTGCCTCTCTGTTTCCACTACTGTGCACTTCTGCTTCTCTTCTGAGAAGCATGGAGAAAAGAGGCTCCTTTGAAATCTGCTGAGGGGCTGTAGAGTATGTTTAGTTCCTGCTTCCTCACTTGATGCAGACCAGTTTTTCAGATAATGTGAAATCAACCAGATTTGTTCTTTAACCTTTCAGTGAGGAATCTTTTTTGAGCCATTTTTTTTCCATTGTGCCAAAGTTGATCCAGTATATGATAAACATGTCAATATGCAGGCCATTCTACATTATGCAGATCTAAATCCACCCAATGCAGTTGTTAGAAGTGATAACTCTGGAGCTGCTGCTTTAAAAGGATGCTGCACATTGTGCATCTGTTGGAGTGCAGCCACGTGGAGTAGCTGCCTTGGACCTTTTTTAGGATTTGCCATAGATTAAAACTAAAAAACACATGATGAAAAGGAAGTGGCTCTGTTGGGAATAAATAACAACACTGTTGAGATGATGTACTGATCTCCCAGAAGGAGCTGGTGTTACTGAAGGGTGACGTGTCAGTGGAGGAGTTGGGAGAGAGCAGTGTCACTGTGTTCAGTGACATCAACTCTTAGCTGACCAGCAGTAGCTGTCTGGGAAAGCAGACCTCTTACTGAAGTGAGATGTGCCCAGAAAGGCCATTATTAGCCAAGTGAGATTTTTCCTGTAGTGTTGTAAACTGCTCTCTGAAAGTAGAACTAGCCACAATTGTTTTTTTATATTAAGCCTTGTAGTTCCTTCCTTGTGTAGGAAATCATCCAGCACTGATGGTAACATACTGTACTTGTTACTACTGTATAGAATTTCAGGGTACATGAGAAGTTGAGCAACCTCATGCTTTCCCTTGGAAGAACTCTTTTGAACCTTGTGGATCACAGACTTTGTCCTCACAATGAGTGTTTGAACCCCTGGGCAGGAAGATGATAGGAATTAGAAAAATTCTTGCACCTTCAGCACTTTCTTTCAGCAACCAGTGTAAGGGGATACTTGTTTTTAAAATGAACAAGCTGAAGGTATCTAGGCTCCTCCTTTTTTAAAGATTAAGCTTTGCATCTCCACTCTGAAGTGAAGGAAACCATTTTCAGCAAAGGGAAATCAGAAGAGGGGAAAACAGAGGGAAATATCTTGCTTTGGTAACGTGGCATGAGTATACAAAACAAGAGAGGGGTGAATAGGAGTTGATTCCAGGATTGCTGGCTAGGTGTTAATAGTGAGCACTCTGTCTTGATTCTCATTTCAGAAATGAACTGACTGTGCAGGCTGAACAAGTCCCTGCTGCCAGGGAAAGCCTGACCCAGCTGGAGCAGCCTGAGGTTGAAAAGGCCTTAAAGTTGTGAAAAGGCTGTGCTGGATTGGGCCTGACTCACAGCTGCCTTGGTGCTGCTTTGTCTAAGACTCTGGTGCTGAGAGGGCCAGGCTGTGATGGTTGCTGGTTGAGAGGGTACCAGGACCATTCAGTGGGGTACAATCTTTTAAAAGTCAAGGGCCAAAGGCAAGGCAAATCTTCAACTGTGAAGATTTGTGTCTTTTTTTTTTTTTAATTATTTTCAAGAAAAACCCAAACAGATGTGTTTCATTAGAACTTCCAAATGAAGTAACCAGGAAGAACACAACATTTTGAAGTAAAAACTACAGCATGGTGGAAAGGTTTCTTAGAAGCAACGAACTGTTATGAATAACAGTGAATGTGTGAGCTGCCAGTCCTGCCCTCTAGCACCTTTGTATTGATAACCAGTTAGCTGCACAACTGGGGGCATTAGCAATTCACAGGTAAGGTGGAGAAGAAGCTGCTGGATCTTTGCTCTGAGCTCTGTGTGTCACACACAGCTTCGTGTCAGTCAGCCTGATGTATGTGCACACAGTAGTGTCAGCTCACTGCCTGTGTGCTGTGCTCTGTGAGTGTGAGTTCACAGCCTGTCTTCTGCTCCTTTGTGCCCCAGCCTGGAGCAGCATTTAGAAAGGAGACTTGCCAGGAGATTCTGCCAGATCAAGGAATAGGCTGCAGGTCACTTTAATTACTTTCATCATATGAACCTGTTATGTGCAATCATTTTTTCTGGTAAGTTCATTGACCTCATCTCAGTTACATGATGAGGCTTGGATCTGTCCTCTGACTAGCAGTGGGCTGCAGGCCCTCAAAGACTGCAGGGTGAGGGTGTTTTTCTGTTACCCCTGGAAGGGGACATGTCCTGCAGCTTGCCCCTGGGGTATTCCCAGGAAAGAAGCACAAGTGGGCTTCTCCTTGGATGGTAGGTAAAGTTCAGTGCTTTTGGACTAAAGCCCCCACACATTCCATAGAGGCTTTTGTGTTCATCTAGGTAAAGGCTGCATTGCTTCTCTTTGGTGTTTTAATAACTGGGGACTTGTCTTTTAAACAAATAAATATGTATTCCTTTAAATAACTGAATGCTCACTCAGAATTTTGGTGCTTGGTTGAGAATAAGTTTGAGAAATGACAGGCAGCTTGCAGAAAGGCTTGGAAATTTGTAAGCAGATGAATGAAAACAGCATGAATCTGACTATTGTTAATTATCCTGAGTATTTATAATCCACCCAAAATTATTGGGGCGGAGCAACAAACAAATGTTCCATTTTTACTTTCTGTTAGTGAGCAAAATAAATGCATGCTAGTTAATTCCCAATTCTGAATTCAACATAAAACAAAGGTAAACTATACTAGTCACATTAAAAAAGCTTCATAAGCTGCAATATCAAAACCTGTTAAATGGAATATAAATGCTTTAAAGAGCATTTTATGTGCACTTCATTGTGTCTGACAGACCAGTTTATATTGAGAGTCCATATACACTTTCTCTAAAATGGGATCCAAAGAAAACACAGCACAGCCAAATGGAAATCATAGTTGACTTTGAGCTCTGATTAATTTGTTTTTTTATACAGCCCTTTTCAGGGCAGCAAGGAAAACGTGAGAAAAAGTCGATCCATTGTATTATAATTAACTTCATGAACAATGTGAACTTTAAAGAGATCTCAAAAAAACCCAGTGATTTAATTGGAACTGTTTTTTCCAAATGTCAGGATGGACCAAGATGTTTTTAATTTCATATTTGGGTCCCTGCAGTTCTCATTATATGCATGAAATCAGAACAAAACAGAACTTGCTAAATGAACTAATAATTTCTTAGATCCAATCCCTCACCAGCACACTCATCTGTAATCAGTTTCTGAAATCAGAGCCCCCTGGACTTCATCCTTTCCCATATTAAGGGGATGATGTTTCATAATTGAAGCAAGTGAGTGAATACTCTTGCCATAAAATCCCAGAAATCTCATTGATTTATAAAAGCATTAAATATCTGAAATTAAGTAACTTTCAAGCTGAAACAAACATAAAGCTAAAAGCAATATGAGTCCTAAAGCCCAGAGTAGAGGCAAGAACAGATACATAATGCTGTAGTTAACGATTGCTGCCATTTCTCTTACAAATGGTTCTTTAGGGTATTGTAACTCAGCTGTTTTTAAACCCATCACTCTGGAACCTTGCCTGCAAAATGTCAGCGCAAGTGCAAATTTTATTTCTTTAACAAAATAAAGGGCTTGGAGCAGTTAGGCTTTCTAAAATTTTATGGCAGTAGAATAAATTCTGCTACTTTTGCTTCCCCATAGCAGAAACCATCCTGCTCATTGTGTCCCGCCAGCAGGTAGAGACAGACACCAAAAGAGTTTAATTGGGAAAACCCTGTGTGTTCTAACTAATCTTTTGTCAGAGGAAGCCCAGTGTCCAAGTGTAAACAAACTCCTGTCATTGTCA
The DNA here is from genome assembly GCA_025447755.1 of Corythornis vintsioides. Taxonomy (NCBI): domain Eukaryota; kingdom Metazoa; phylum Chordata; class Aves; order Coraciiformes; family Alcedinidae; genus Corythornis; species Corythornis vintsioides. The sequence goes on from JAOEGS010007870.1 coordinate 29,694, forward strand.
GGCTGTGCTTTGGGCACAGGGCCTTGTTTTATGAAGCTGGGTGAAGAGATGGTTGCTTAGAAGAAAACTTTCCAGATGTTGAAAGAAGTGGGTACCAGTTTATTACAGGAGTTCAGTTGGGGCTGAGGTTCTTTCCTACATATTTTTGAGCTCTTTGGCATTCCACCTTTCCCATCTGGCTTCTAAAGCTGGGTCATACCAACCCATTTACCTTCTTCAAAATGTGTTCCTGGAGTTCAAGCCTTGACACACATCCCAGGCAGTTGGATGCAATTGTTCTGTACTCACTGTATACTAAAATGTGGATTTCTCGTTTTGCTGATCTTGATGGTCAAGTGTTACTGTTGGTACATTAGTTTGTGTGGTTTTAAAAGGGTTTTTTAACTTTCTTGCACATAGCTGCTTCTAGTGCAAGTCGCATTTTAATAGCCTCTGCTTTCAACTTGGATATTCACAGACAGAAGATTAGGTAATAGTTTGTGGAGAAAACATCTGTTTCTTAACAAAGATCTCGCCCTGGTGGTGTAGGGGATTTTTGTCTGGATTTTTTTTTTTTTTACTTTGTCCCTTGACAAGCAAGTCCTTCAGTCTTTTAAAGACTTAGAAGTCTCTTAAGTCCCTGTCGGATATTAGAATTGCTGTGGTTTTAGCATGCTCATGTTCTGGATCCTTTGTTAGCTTAAGTTATTAGCCTGAGATAAGTATTGTGGGATGGAAGGACTGCTTTCTATTGTCGGTGCAATTTCTGAATCTCTGGACAATTTGTCTGGGTTAGAATTTAAGTTTTTTTGGCTCCAGTGTTTGTTTAGACCTTTTCCATGTCTGGGGAAAAGATGTTAAACTAATTAAGCCTAGCATGCATAAAGAAGAGAACCTTTCAACAAAATTGAATTACTTGGGGTTTATTTAAACTTGGAGTTGCTCAAATAAATTGTCATTTTACTTTGTTTGCTTACAAGCAACTTACTATCTATTCTGCAGCATCTTTTTTTCCGTGTTTTTCACAGAAGACCAAATTGGAGGGTTTGTAAGAGCAGCAGCTCTCCACATACACTCTGTAGTTCTTTAGTTTACATCAAAGTGCGTTTTGTGTCTAATTATTATGTTATTAGTACACTCTTCTTCCAGCTCCATTAAAATTTTTACTGCGATTTGTGTCTCATATGGAAAGATCTAATATATAGATTTATTAGGGAACAATCCTTTTGGTCATTGTTTTCTTGAGTACTTTGAGTTCAGTCTGCTGTTTTGAAGGGAAATTCCTCACTGTGATGCTCTATGTTCTCGTAAATAAATTTATCCTGTGTTTCTTAGAACTCAAGAAACTTTTTTTCCATCTTGGTGCCAAAATCAGTAAAACTTGGTTCACTGGAATCTGCAAACAGGAATTTAGTGCATTAGCTGCAAGTCCAAGTGCTTTCTTTTCTTCCCAGACACGGTGCAGAAAGTGCTGACCAGCTTTCTGTGGGTTTTGTGTTGCTGACCTATTGTATCTATTTGTGTTACCTGAGGTGTTTGAAGCCACGTGGCTGCACCTCTGGTCTGGTAACACGGGTGCTGCTGTGATTTGAAGCAGGGTGTGCAAAGGTTTTACGTTTATCTTCCTGTTCCTCAGTTGACTGTAGTTCTGATCAACATTAAAATAAACCAAGATTTCTTTTTCTGCTTGCACCTCTGTGCTGGTCTTCATAGTGTTTGCAGTGATAGGTGAAATGGGATGAACATTCCATGTAGGTGCTCATTTTTTATCGTAACATTGCAACCTAATTAAGAAGTTAATAAAATTTCGGGCCCTCAGAAGTTCATTCCAATTTCAAAAGCCTTACAAAAGCCTCGTGTACTAACTCTCCTTTCTTCTCTTCCATCGGCAGTCTGCGGGCCAAACGTTGACATTCGCAACGACATCCATGAGCTGAAACGCCTGGAGAACTGCACGGTGATCGAGGGCTTCCTCCGCATCCTGCTCATCTCCAAAGCAGAGGATTACAGCACCTTCCGCTTCCCCAAGCTCACCGTCATCACTGACTATTTGCTGCTGTTCCGGGTAGCAGGCTTGGAAAGCCTCAGCGATCTCTTCCCCAACCTCACCGTGATCCGCGGGAGGAACCTCTTCTACAACTATGCCTTGGTTATCTTTGAGATGACAAATCTGAAAGAGATCGGGCTGCACAACCTGAGGAACATAACCCGCGGGGCCATACGGATCGAGAAGAACTCTGACCTGTGTTACCTCTCCACAGTGGACTGGTCTCTCATCCTCGATGCCGTGTCCAATAACTACATTGTTGGGAATAAACCTCCAAAGGAATGTGGGGACTTGTGTCCTGGAACAATGGAAGAGAAGCCGTTGTGTGAGAAGACCTCTATTAACAACGAGTACAACTACCGCTGCTGGACCACCAACCACTGCCAGAAAAGTAAGATTTCATAAAATAGCATGTTTTTGTTGCCTCTTCCTAAAGTCAAGGTTTAATGTTGTGGTTTTATTTTAAGCTCTTCATCAAACTGAACTTTTATTCTAGATGCATGTAGTCCACATAATGAATTATCCAGTTACCACACAGCAGATTCCTCCCAAGCCAGTAAAGTATCATCTCGTTTAGTTTTCTTTTGGGGGGAAAACCAAAGCAAACAAAACCCCAAAAGAACACAAACCAAAACCACCACCACCACCAAAACAAAACCCCCACAAACTTTGTCTGGGTTACTTGCCCATGAAAAAGATGTGAAGTAAATGTAGAACTAAAGCCATTGTAGCAAAGGTGGAAACAGTTTTACCTTTCTCAAGGACTTTGGCTGTCAGATGCCATCTCCTCCTTGCTGAAGTGACCTGATGTGTATACCAGAGTCATTCCTGTTAACTGGACTGACTTGACTTTGTTCTTTGCCTCCCTTGGCATGCAGCTTCAGAAATTCCTGTAATGGTAAATTCTCTACATAATACTGAAATCAGTTTTACAGTATAGTAAAAGAGTCACTGGATATCTTGAAGAAATTATCCTTGCATGTTTAATGTCTTTCTGATTGCAAGTATTAGCAAAAACAAAACCTGATCTCTTCTCACTTTTTAAAAATAGAGTAAACAAATACATAGTTAACTCAAATAACACGATTACATGGCAGGCTTTTTGAGTTCATCCTGTAACTTTACGAAAGCTGAGCCCTGAAGTATCAGTAGGGCTTATTTACAAGCAGATGTCACTTGGAGGAGCAGTTCCTAAATTCCATTTGCAGTCTTGACCAAAGCTGCTGTAATGATAGGAAATGACACAGTGTGAGGGCAAACAGGAGCAGGGCTATATTCAGGCTATCTTCATGTGGGGATGCTTCTTTTTTCTCAAGTGGTTCACGTTGTGAAGCCCTCAAGTTCCATTAGAACTGAAATTGAAGTACCTTGAAGGGCAGTTTCAGTCAACACATGCCAGAATTATCTTAAAAAAAAAGGCATTTGTGGGGTTGTGCTTTTATCAATACTTCTTCAGGAAATAAAGTTTGGTTTTAAACAAAGAAAACCCCCTCATGCTGTTACCAGGAGACTTTGAGAGTTGTCCAAGGTGAGGGAGGTGAGCTGAATTTTGTACCATGTGTTGCTATGAGTCGTGAGGCTTCCACAGCCAAATCTATGTCCTCATTAAAAGAGCATAACTCAGTTGTCTGCAGAGGGTGACCCGAGTGATTCCTGTGCAACCTCATTGCCTTTAGTGGTTTGAATGAATGTAACTGGAGTGTATTTAATGAGATACAACAACTTGCTTTCTCTTGTGTGCTCTGGCTTTTTGGAGCAGACACAAGTCATGTGCAAAAAAAACTTGTTGACTTCCGAGGGAATGTTGAAATGATTTGAATCTCAAATGCACATGAGATCTGTTTAAATAAAATGAGGTCATAGTTATACTGTGATGGCAGCACTTTTAAGGATATAGATAATGTCTTCTGTTCCTATACACTTTCATCTTGCTTTTGTGGGTGATTGTGAAGAAGAAATCAAGTGCTGGGAAAGAGCCTTGAAAGACTTGTTCAGAGCCTTACAGTGTGGAGAAGCAGTGTAGGTTTAGGGGATCTTAGGATGCAGAGCACACAGAGAAACGATCAAGTTCTCATCAGTAGAAAGAGTGAGAAAGCTGGACCTGTTTAATCTGTTTGTTGTGATAAGCTGCTGACTTTGAGGAAGAAGACTTAACATTTTCCAGCCATTCATTTAAAAAAACACCCAGCCTAAAAGTACTCCCATTCTGAACGAAAACAAGGGAATATAAGTGTTCAAAAGGAAGCTTTTTTCTCTCCTGCTAGATTGCTTGGGCACTTAGGCACTGAACTCCTGATCTGGAGAGAACTCTTGCAGCACATAATTACACAAGACATGAAAAAGAATAGAAGCCAGGACTCTTCAGTGACCAAGTGTTTCCATGTGCATTTTACTACCAGTAGAGATACGAGTCCTATGTTATTTCCAGGGAATAGTTTTCTAATTTAGTCTAATTTAACCCTGACATTCTCCTTGTGCGTCACTGCAGTGTTGCACTGAAAATGCTGGCTTATCACTCGGGCTTCCTTTAGGCCTTTTTGTTTTTCTTTGCTCTGTATCTGTGGAGGAGTGTATATTAAATCTCCTTTGTCCTTGTTTAGGTTTTACGCTGAAAGATCTGAAGTTGGTGGGTAAATGTTGTGTGAGAACACTTAGTACTGGAAGTAGCCTGGCTTCTGTTTAGTTTTGTCTTTGAGTGGAAGTTGTTTTTTTACTCCTTTTTCTTGCTCATAAACAAAGGAAGAAGGCCTCGTTTCCTTCAATATAAGTTGTTCAGGAACAGTGTTGAGGGGGGAGAGAGGGAAGGATATGCCGTGTTTGACTCAGAGTAACCCATCAGCCTTTTTATAGTAGAACAAACTACAAAGCTGTAACTTTAATATTTATTTTTTCTTAACAATTTTTCAAGGTTCAGTGTAAAGTATCCGTGGCTTCTCTGCAGTGGTGTTGCCCTGGTTTCTATGCAGAATGCATTCCTTTACCTCCCAGTGCCCCGAGGCAGCAGCCTTACTGGTTAGCTCTCTCCGGAGCCACAGCATGCTGTGTTGCATTCCATGTACTATCAGCTCTCTGACTCGCATCTGCTTTTCAAATGCCAGCTGTACTTCGGTTTCTGGTCCACACAGAAGAATCCCTCAAAATAAAAGGAGAGTACTGAAGTTGTTTGCATGAGTAGTTGTGCTTTGGGGCACAGGCAGAGATGGAAAAGATAAAAACTGAGTGTCCAGACATCCAGACAGGTTATGGCCTTTTTTTTTTTTTTTTTTTTTTTTTTCTGGCAGTGGTGACTGCTGGAAGCATTTGTGGAAGCTGCCTGTGTCTTGCTCAGTGACTGATGTGAGAACCAGAAAACCTGTTCCTGCTGTACTGTACTCCTTGAAGGACTGGGCTCTGATGACATGCTGCTTTGTCTGTGCATTGGTGTACTGTAAAGAAAACTTATGTTGTTTTCTATATTCTTTCTGCTGATGACTAAATTTTGAGGTCTGCTGCCTTAGTCACTAGGCCTTTGGAAGCCTGCAGAAACCAAATGTAAATTACAACCTTGAAAGCCTGCCTGGAAGCTTGGGATCCGTTGGTTACCGTAACCTTTGTGTTGTTTTTGAACAAGTTCAGCTAATGCTTCCTAAGACAGGATTGTGTTTGCTGGAGCTGTAAGAAATGAACTAGGCAACTATGTGGGAAAGTCACAGCAAAACTAGTAGTGATCCATATATGATTTATGGTGAACGAGTGGTTTGTTTTTCTTCTTCTTAACTTGATCCTAATTCATCATCTTTCCGTCCATCCCCCAGGTCAGGTAGAGATGCTCAGTCAAGTGCTAGCTGAAATCCTCCCTTTTTTACTCAAATAAGGGTCTGGTTATGGGGAGGACAGAGTGTTAATACCCCCCATGAAGGAGTAGTGATTTCAACTGCAGCTTCTCTGTGAGAAGACAAGAGCAGGGTCTTCAGTGTGGGCTCTCCCATGGTGAGAGAGCAAAGTAGTGCTGCACAGAGGGGATGAAATAGCTGCTTCCTGTAAAAACAAGGAAGGTATCTGAAGTGCAGGAGAGACCTTTACGATTAGATTTGCCACTGGCATTAAGAAAAGGAGGTTTAAATTGGCGTTGTAGAGAGAGTATGGATTAGGGCAGTAAGCATTAAGCACTTGTTTCAGAAGAGATGAGTTCGACAGTGAAACAATAGCTCCCATAGCCTGTGCTTCACAATCAGCAGAAGAAAACTTCAGCTTCCGAATGTGTGAAACTCAAAACCCTGGAAAAGGCATGTGAGGATTTTGAGGCTGATAAAGAAGCAGATGGCAGCTAAGCACAAAATGTTTTAATGAAAATGTATCCTTATTCCTTTTTGAATTGGTTTGTGTATGTGGGGAATGAGGAGCAGGAGGGAGAGAATGACAGTGAGTGGGAAGAGTGGTCCATATGTACCTTCCACTGAAATGTTTAAACATATGGAGACAGTAACATGATGTATTCTCACAAATATTCGGAATCTGCTCCTGTTTGTTTACACGGAGCTCAGAAGATAATGCAGTTGAGTGGTATCATTTGACATAGCTTCATTGACTTGTGCAGGCCTCACCAGTGCACACCATCTGGGAATCTGCTCCCTGTTGATTCAGCAGAGTAGTGGTGAAAACCATGTGCTGGGATTTTTTTTTTCCCTTCTCTCCTTGTTTTTCCTTCTCAGAGGAACATTTACTATATTGCCCTGTCCTTCAGAAATACTGAACATATGTGAACCCTGTAGACACGAGCAGAGGGAGATGTTGGGAACCAGAGGTGCCGAATTAAATTGCTCTTGTTTTGCTTTAAATTACATCTGCATTCTTTGTTCTGCTTGCTGCTGTATTTAGTTTCTTAACCCAGACATACAGTAGAAAGTGCACATATCCACAGAGAACAACACTGTTTAAAGGTTTTACTCTTTTAGCAAGCACACTTGATGTTGTGTTGTTAAGTCAAGCTAGTCTGTGTAATGCCCATCCTACCTTTCTCTGCTTAAAAAAGACACGTATCGTATAAACCTGCATATATTTTGAAATGGCCCCATTTGTTGTCCGTTTGGTTGGTATGCAAACTGTCCAGCAAATAAAAATCTTCTGAAAGGAAATAAAGAGAAGGGTAGACGAGAATTGTAAAAGGCACAGTTGGTGTCACCGAGTTAGGAAAATCTGGAGCACGTTAAAGTTTTGTGTTTTCTTTCTGAATGAAGTTTTCTCCTGACTTTCGCTCCCCTCCTGAGAAGGCTGCTCTTCAGCCAGAGGTTTCCCAGAATTTTTATTATGGCTGTGAGAGCATATTTAATTAGTAAGCTGGAATGGCCGCAGAGCAGTTGAGGCCAATCTGCAGTTAATTACTGTAGCAGTGGTTTATATTCTGAGAAAAGGGCTAAAATTAAACAAATGTATACTTGCCATTTTTATTTCTTGTGCTGCAAAATGCCATAACCTGGGAAGAATATCTTGAATCTTGCTGCCTGCAGTAGTGACCAAGAACTATGTGCTAATGAATCTTGGCTTCCTAGTTTCTTTTGGCACAAAGATGTGTAGCGTTTTTGGGAAGACTTAAGCTTTTTGAGTTTTGTTTTCCAGTATTAAAAGACTTGATGCAATCAGTGACACTTTGCCATGGCTAATTTTTTGGTTTTTTTTAAAAAACCTTGTAAAAACGTAGAACTTTCCCCCACTTTTTTGAATACAGAAATTTAAAAAAAAAAAGTCAGAAGTGGCTTTAGACAAAACCTTTTGTCTTTTCTGCTCACATTTACATACCACAAACTTTTCTCCCTACAAAACAAATTGTATACTTGCTTTGTCTGTCAGTCCAGAGGTGTGTTTCTGTTCACTAGGTGGTGTGTAGCATGGATGGCCATGAGAATATGGCTGTTGGAGAAATTAATTTCTTTTGGTATTGTTTGATAACAGGGAGGAGTAATCCATGTGTTGTGGAATGATGCAGTAAAAGTTGCTGTGATTTCAGTGGAAGCAAAACACCTTGTAAATGACAGGCAGGGTGGTTAAATGTCTACGCCCATTGATCTGACTAATGTAAACTCTGTTTTGCACAGACACTATTCTAATTCAAGAAAAATGAGGACTAGCAGTTCTAAAGTTAACCCCCTGACAAACTTGCTCAAGCCTGGAAGTGGAGGCACAAACTTTTTTTGAGCTTTTTGTATACTTGCAATTAAACAAGAATGTGCTGTGAGTGGAACCTGTCTGGACAACACTTGCCACACTCCTGCTGTTCTTGGGGACTTGCTTTAATGCCAGAGGAGACTGAGGATGATGCATTGTTTAGAGAACTATTTTTGTTTTACCTTCCTGTGCAGCAGCACCATGTTCAATCTCTGAAATGAAATAAGCATCTAAACTTGAACCAAGTCTTTGATTAACCTACTTAACATGCCCTTCCAGGCCCCATGAATATATACATAAAACAAATGTTTGTTAATAGAATAGACAATTGTATTGGCTAGTTAATTACATCTAGTGGAAGACTTTAATTTTATGATGAATTTGCAAAACAACTGGGAGCAGGGAATAGCTATCAGCACTATAGGGAAAATGTCAGGAAAATGTCAAGTGTAAACCAGCAGAAAGCTGTGTCTTGGCTGTGTTCTAGCAAATGTTGCAGGGCCCAGGCAGCCCCAGCCTGGTGAGTGTTTCCCATGGCTCTGCTCTGTGTGAGGAGGCTGAGCTTGTGGCAGGTTGCACATGGATCTCTAACCAAGGGTGAGCTTGAGCCTCAGGCTTTTTATCTTGGTGGGCAACCTAAAAAGATCTGTCTGCCACCCAGATGTCAATTTCCATGGAAGGTCTAGAAATACAGCTCTTGTGCTGTCCGGCTGAGCCGCAGTTGCGCTTGGCTTGCAGTCTGGGTTTGCATGTGAACAAACACACTGGACTTGCCAGCCTACCTTTCATCAGAAGTAAAAGTAAAACTTAGGCTCAACCCTGGATAGGGATCAGGCCTTCTAAACACTTTGAACAGTAGGTGCCATTTTCTGTTTTTACTTCCCCCAGACTCGCATGAATGTAGGAATGAATTGTCCTTCAGCATTTTCATGAATTGTTTTCATGTGGCAAACAAGTTTTTCAGTGTTAAACGCTCATGAAACGGCCTTTGTTTAGCCTTCCTTCCCACTAATAGTGTGATTTCCTTCTCAAGTCTGTTTATGGCTCTGAGAATTAACTTGTAATAAAAAGATGCTCGGGTAATAGTATGTTAATGCAGATTGAGTTGCGTTCTCCTTCTGAGGTGAGCTCAGCCTGGTTCAGTTGTCGACTCTCTCTTGCTCCCCCTCCCCAGCAAAGTTTTCAGCGTTTGGAATGGAATGTGCATGTGCTAGAGGCCGAGTGCTAAAAATGATTTAACAAGTAGTTTGCCCACCATAAAACGGGAAGCATTTGAGGTGCCCATAAGATGAGTTTTTAAAGCTAGGAACTCCGTGCCTTCCTCTCAACATTTTGTTTGTTTATCGTTTCTCGCTAGGCAAAATAAACTTGTAGTTACCTGCCCAAAGTGTAGTAGTTCTGTACGCCCTGGCTAATTATTAAATGTATTTGTATAGCCCTTGACAACGTAGGACTAGAGGATCCCCGCTGGAAAGCAGGCGTGGTGTGGAAGTCGGTTGCTGATTTGCATGTGCAGAGGGATTCGAGAGGCAACTCCAAGTTCTCATTGTTGTTCAAGTTCAGCTAATGCTCTCAGGTGGATCAACCTCCCAGTTTGTATGCCAGTGTGACCTTCCTGATGTGTGGTTTGGGGGTTTTTCGTGTTTGTGTTTTGGTGGTTTGTTTTTTTCTTCTTTATTTCCTTGTTGCAACATACTTGTTTTAAGAGGCGCTTCACTGTTCCCTTTGTAACAAACACTGCCCTGTGCTGCTGAGACTCCTGCCCAGCACCCTGCTCGACCCTCTGTCCAGGGTTTCTCACCTTTTACTAAGGGAACTCAATCAAGGGGTCTTTTTCTCAATTTTTTTTTTTCCCCGGGTGATGTGTGAGGGATATATATGGCTAATTAAAGGTTATAGTTTTGGGAAATGATGCCATTTAGGAAGCATGTTTGAAGTGTTGAGCGCGCAGGGCAAGTCTTTTATATCAGTGCAGGCCTTGGGAGGAGGAGATGTTTTTCTATGTATAGAAACTTCCCGTATAGGATGGCAAGAGAAGGTTGCAGGGGGATTGCCTGTCTCTTTAAGTGGGTTTATAATTGGCTAGGAATTTTTGTCAGCTTAGTCACTGCAGCATTCAGCAGATGAGGAAAAAAAACCACAGGCCCCAACCGTTACGGGCCGTGGATAGGCTCTGTCATCCCAAAGGAATGCATGTGAACAAAACACTTTGTGCGGTGCAACCGTTGGCCTAAACAGTATTGCATTCTTAAAGCAGGCTCTGAGTCACATGGAGCAGATGGATTGTTTCACTAAAATGGAAGTTATGTATCACTGAGCACTCGGATCCAGCTTTTAAGTGTGGCTTGAATAGGTCACGATATGCGAGTGTGATGAAAGGGTGGAAAGGCTAAAAAAAAAAAAAAAATCAACTCCTTGTTCTGTGGTTGAAATAGTTTCTGTGGCACTAAAAAGGTAGGAAAGCCTTTTGCTTTGTTAATTAGTGGGCTGGCACACCAATCGAAAGATTTCCCTCTGAAATTTACACAAGCATGGTCTTCACCCTGAGGCACTTTGTGTTAATCCGGGAAGCTCCGTGCTGCCCAGAGTAATCCAGAGAAACCCCTGGTTTGTAGGGGGAGTAGGGGAGAAAACCCCAAACCTGTTGGCTCTTCTCAAATGAAATCAGCTTTTCTTCCCCTACCCTGCCCAGCCTTTTGCCCCCAAATCTATCTTCAAGCTGTTCTCTCCAGTGTGCACAATATATTGATTGGTGAGAGTAGCTCTGTCTCTGTGGGTGGTGTTACCCTTTCTTTGGCTTTATCTCTTCCCTTTAAGGGATTTGAAAGGATCTGATAGGAGCATTGCCAGCCTCCATGCTTCAGAGTGTGCAGAGGAGGAGCTAAACACATTTAGACTTCTGGCGAAACAAATTCAGAGCTGTCAAGTGATAAGTATTTTTTTATTTTCTTTTTCTATTTTTTTTTTTTTAATATAGATATATGCATATATTTTTTCCCCTCCTGTTTTGTGGGGAATTCTCTTGGAAGATTGGTCTAGGATTGAATGGGAACCCCAACCTCCAGTTGGTCGATATTGACAACTGCTGTCATTTGGCAGGCTGCTGCTGCTGGATATGGAGCGAGTTTGGAGGTCTTAATCTGGTTATCACTAAGGCAGGTGTGTCAGAATTAGTGCCTTCCCATGTAGTATTAATTGAATTTAAAATCATTACAGCACAAAGGGGAAACATTGCCTGAATTCCCTTCCATCTCTGGAGCTTTCCTCATGAAGGCAGCACATGAATAGGAGCTCTGTCTTGGAGAAGATGCTTTACTTTTTAAGTGCTTGATGAAGGTAGAAACAGAATTGACTGGTCCACGTGAAACATTACATGCAGAACTGAAATTGCAGTGAGTCACTGTCTGCCCTGTCTTTTGTGATCTGAGAGTCTGGGATAAAATACTGCAGTGGGTGTTACAGATAAAACTCAGTATGCAAATCCTTAATTCAGAGATGAAGCATTCTTCCTCTTCCACTCACTGCAGTTGTTTGTGTGCATCTGTTTATCTCCTGTAAAGAGAAATTAAAATAATCAGTAATACCTTGCTCCAGAAAACAGGGAGTGGTGGCAGTGAAAACCAATACCCCTTCCAGCAAACCAGCTGTAGAGAGTTCATTCAATTCAGGGGCTGTTGTAGGATCAAATTGTTTACAGGAGAATAACTGGAGGAGAGTAATTGGAATATATTTTATGGATAGAAAATATAATATTCTTTCTAGGCAAAGTTTTTATCTTTTTCTACTCAGGAATCTTGGTATGGTTAGAATTGTCTGCATGTGGCAGATGGCCTTTTTAGGAAAAAAAAGAAATATATAGGTAACAGTGAGAGGGCACTTATAGTGGGAAATGCAGTAGGAATCCTTCAGTGTGGCAGTGCCTGGAAGAAGAGATAGGCCACTGAAATCTGGGCTGCTGCCAGCCTCGAGGTGCTTCCACTCGAGAACTGGGCTAAAAGGAACATTGTACTTTGTGAACTGGCATTGCTGTAGTGTGGCACTGCTTTAATCTCAGTTGGATCTGTGTGCTGTACTCAGATAATTCCATACATGTAGCACCTGAAAACTTCAAGCTGTGAAGCTTACTTGCTTTTCTTGTCTGCTTAGTAAATATTTATTAAAATGATAGCTGGTTTGGGATGAGGGAGGAGGAGGAATTACTACTGAGCAACACAGGGATTACCAGTCACCATAAATGGTGCAAAGCTCTGTGCAGATCCCCCAAGAGATGTACTTTGTTTACATTAAGCATGCTTAATAAACATTATCTGTAATAAGGTGACTTCAGTGGAATTGTAGAGCAAGAAGTACACCAGCTGCTCCTCTGCAGCGTGGGCTGTGTGGTCTGACCCGTGTGCGGGTGCTGTCTGCACCAGCAGTGCCATGAGCTGCTGGACAGCTATTCTGCAGTGCTGTCCCACTCATTCTTTTAGTATCCAGGGGTCATTGGAATTGATGAAAATAGCTGTGCCATGCCTGGTAAACACAATGCCTTATAGTAGGAGTTAAAAGCTCCCAGATGATGGCATCCCCACCCCTAAATCTTACTAGTATAGACTGAAGGAAAGGGAGAGTTTCTTCCCAGCAACAGCAGCAAGTGTGGCAGTAACTTGCCTGTGTTCTCCCAAGCCATGCTCTTGACTCCCTGTTAAGACATCTGCTTTTTCTGTCCTCCCTTTCCATTGGAGAAGCTGGGAGCTTTTCCTTTGCCCGCCTGGTCCTTATGGCTCCTCTCTGCAGCAGCAGCAGCAGCAGCAGCAGCAGCACAGAAATGATGTGCCTGTCTGTTTCGTTCTGCTGCTGCTTGGTAAGCTAATGAGCAGAGGCACTGCAGCTGCCAGGAGGAATTCCTTTCCAGCAGTTTTGCGAGAAAAATCAGCAGGATTAGGGCCTGGTTAAGACTTGATGTTTCAGCAGATCTGCTATGCAAACCATTTGGGTGAGGGAGAGAGTAACCAGAGTGGCAACCAACTTTGCTTGAGGCAGAAATGAACTGTGGGAACAAGGAGGAGACGGTCTTGTTCACTATAAACCATGGTGCTGCTTAGAGCATTTTGGTGTGCTTGAGTACATACATACATATATATGTGCTTTTCTGCAGTAACACCCGAAGTTACTGTCTGTGTTGGCTTAGAGGAAACAATTATTTCAAAAGCCTTTCTTAATAGCTTTCTTAATAGCCTTTTGAGCTGCTCTGATGTTTTGCTGTTTGGATGTGCCTGCTCGTGCCAGATCGTGCACTGGATCTCGCTGTTCTGGAGCACCTACTTAGTTATCTATCTAGGCAGGGAGCTTTGGGGCACCTCCCAAGTATTTAAAAATAGAAATAAACATCTCATGCTGGCTCTTCCTTCCTTGATTAAATTTATAGGGTTTGTGTTGGGCTTGTTTTGGTTTGTGTGGGTGAGTGGGTGTGTCTTCTGGATGAAAAAGTAATTGCAGGAGAGCTACAGTCAAAGGAATTGAAGGCTTCTGCATTAGTTTGGAAGCCTTGAGGTCTTTGGTCATTTTACTTTCTGGAGTCAGTTTACATGAAGGTTCTGCTTTCTATGCTTTTGAAGATTGGGATTTTTTTGTTTCCCAGTGGCTGTGTAGTGCAGTGCAGCTGCAGTGGGAAGCTGCAGTCACAGCAGTGAGAGGTGATCTCTTGGGCAGCTTGGGCCATTGCCATGAAGCATTTGAAGTACCCAGAGACACCTTGAACTGTATTACCTAGAGGAGTGGGTACAGAAGGTGGATCTTGTAATTGTACTGTTGGAGAGACAGCCTGCAAACAGTAGCTTTCTAGGATATGATAATTGAAGAAGTGTTGTGATTGCAGCAACCAACAGAGGAAGAGTCTACAGATGTGATTATAATAATGCATGTTTGAGTAAAATTAGAGAAGCACATATTGAACTCTCTTTTGATCTTCCTGTTAAGTGCTTTGTTGTGCTAGTCACTTTTTTCCATTCTTGCCAAGCAGGTTTGGTTTAACCTACCTATATGCCACAGTAATGAACACTCAGACTGTTGTATGTAATGTATGGTAAATAAGATTAGCAGAAATAATAAAAACATAGTGTTTGTGCTGCTGCAGATGTGAGAGCTAATGGGACACCCAGAGGCAAGTGATGAACCAGTTCAACAGGGACCAGGCACTCTGGTTTAGCAAGCCCTTCTATTCTGAACACAAGTAATGGATGCAAGTTAGTGATTGCAAACTTGGTTGTTGGAGTTTGCCTCAGTGCTTCAGGAGCTGAGGTGGTATGAAGGAATTGCTTCTCGAAATGACTTCCAGATAAATAATTATCTGTACTTGAATGACTCTTACTTCTGTAGCAGTCCTTTCCCCTGGTGGAAAGTATTCCTGAGGGTCTCTTTTATATGCATTTCTTTTGAGAGACCTCTACTGACATGCTGGAGTCTGTGTTCTCGCTACCTGTTGTGTAGGAGTAGGCAAGAAAATAGTAATTGTGGAGAAAAACATTCTGGGCCAGATGGTCTGCTTTGCAGCATGCATTACAGAGAGCTGCTTATTTGTCTTCAGCACTGTGTGTTGTGAATTGCAGCTGTAGAAAGCTGCAGAAAGCCTCTGGAGTAGGGTAATGGTTCCAAACTTTTGTGTTCTACGGTGTTGGGTAACTTAAAAATGAGAGATCACTGACAGACTTGTTGCTTCCTCTCAGAACAAAGGGCATGCTGGTCTCCAGTTGGCTGATTGGAGGGCCTGTGCATGTATTGATAAAACAGAGTTCAAGCCATCTTCAGAAAGGTTCCTCCATGGACTGCTGCTGCTGGCAAATGACAAAGCAGCAGCCTTTCATGTCACCTATGAACGAGCCTTTCCTACACCCCTTACTGCTGCTTTGGGCTGTGCCTTGGGTGGACCAAGTATTTGGTAGCTTGAGTCACAGTGGTGCATGTATCAGCAGCTTTGGGCAAAGAATAGACTGAGTTCATAGATGTCTGTCCTCATCAAGTGGACTTTCATTATTCACTCATGCTGCTGTCATGTTCTTATTCTCTGCACATTCTGACAAAACCAGTTTGCACACCAGGGCTTCTAAATTAATGCCAAGCATTTCTCTGTGAATGCATCATGTTATGTCTTGCTCCATCCTAGCACAATAGTGACCAAATAACAGTGGCGAAATTTGGATTTTCACTGAGATACCCTGATTGGTTTTATTTATCTTAAGAAGTATTCTAGTCCACAGCTGTCTGATGGGTGGTGTGAGAGCTCAGATGTAAGGTGCCTTAAACCAGTAGTCTTGTTTGCAAATCTAGGCCAGAGGATTTTGCCAAGTGTAAACATTGTCTCATGGTGTGAAAAACAACCAAACAATTTTAGTTCATTAATATAATTTACTTGAAGACAGACAATGCACTTGACATGGCTGTTTATACCCAGGCTCTTATGCCACTTGTATATCTGATTGATTTTTAATTGTTTGGTTTAGAGCCGGCCAACCAAAAGTGCCTTATTTAATCTATAGTAGTAATTCCTACATTGTCCAATTACACTGGATTTATTTATTTAAGCAGGCATTTTAGAACTAATCTGCCAGTGGAGTTCAACAGGAGTTTCATGGGCCTTTCCCATGCTTTTTTCCTTCTTCTGTTTTTAAGTCTGGAAGGAATAGAGCCTTTGATTATTGCAGCTATTTCTGCCGATAGCTGGAAAAGCCTGAGTGGAATTGGGTCCCATTCAACTCCTCTTGGAGCCAGCCAGAGGGTGTACATCATGATTTCACAGTGGAAGCTCCAAAGCCAGCATCTGCATCTCCATGATCTGCCCTGGAAGCAGAGAGAGCTGGGAAAGGTGCTGCACACACGGAGCAGTCCCATCAGCAACCCCATGCTGCTGTTTCAGAGCCACCTTCCCAGTGAGCTCCTGCTCTGGCAGCCACAGCCACTGGGTTCTGGGGGGAAAGCTGCCAGTGCAGCCTTCTTGGAACAGCTGGAGTTTCCTGGGAGTCTGAGCACCTGCAGAGCTCTGCCCTTGCCTTGCCTTCCATCTCCCACCTCTGCTGGCTTACAGAGAGCACCTGAGCTGGGTCTGCCTTGTGCTGCCTGCTGCAAGTAAGTGATGAAAATGGGTGGTTGTTGCAGGCTCTTCCCATGTGTAAACTCCCCTCTAGTTCTGGGCTTGAGAGCAACTTCATCCTGTGCATGGGTCACGTGGCTGTCACTGGATTGATGGAATCTCCCCAGTCCTGTGCATTCCCCAGGGTTTGTTGTTGTCAGACCTCATTTTACCCCCCCACCCCCTTCGCGCTCTTTTGTTAATCCATGAGTTTTGGGAATGTCTAAATAGTGTTTATTGCTTTTATTGTTTGGGTGGGAAAGTGGCCATGGAGCTTTGATTGTTTTATGGCAGGAGAAAGGCCTTGTGGAACCCCAGGCACTTTTTTTTGTTGTTGTTTTTTCCCCTTCTTTTTAACCCCAACAAGGAGTGCAGAAAAGTAACCAGTAATTTAATTTGAAGTGAAGAATCTCTTGCTGGTTATAGCCTAGGGACATGTTTTATTTGAGTCCAAAAATCAACCAGAAAAATAAATGTAATTACTTTCTAATGTGTCTTGTGAAAGCATGGATCAGTTCTTACTGCAAATGAGTTTTGGAGGTACTGGTGAGAAAGAATGTAGGCTTCATTTTTGAGGGTAGATTAAATGCTGGATGTCAGTGCTCTCTGATAACAATGTTGTTGAGAACTGCACTGGCACCACAGATTCCCCTGCCTGCCTGCAGCTTGCTGTGTGAGTTAAGGCAGGACTTCAGCTTGTTTTGTCACGCCTCATTGGGAAAGTTTGGATTGGGGAAGAAGGAAAATAACGCTGCCTGCTTATAAGCATCTAAAAGTGCAGAAAGCTGGAGTGGCTGATTTTGAAGCTTGTAAAAGAAACCTTATCTATTTTTGTTTGAAGAATAACTTCGTTTTATCTTGTTTTATCTTCCAAAAGCTCAATCGTTATATCACTGATGTCATTAAAATATCAACAGACATAACTGATGAATGTCAAGTCTTGCCATATTTATTTGTGTTGGTTTTTGTTTCTCTTTGGAAAGATACCTTTCTGTGAGACAAACGCCTGTCTCCCAGCACATCTGATGTGTATTAAATGTATTAGTTTTAGAAACATGCTGAGCAGTGCTGCTTATGCTCTATATTCTTGCATTTTTCCTGTGGGTAAAGAAGGAAAAATACTTAATAATTTACTGTGTTCCCAACAGTTTAAAAATGAATGTTTGTAGACACTTTGTGTCTGTGTTAATTTATATGCTAAACACTGTTGATAATGTTTTGAACCATGTCAGCTTGTTTGATATTTAATGTTTTCTGTATACAGAAATTTACATAGTTATGCATTTAAAATCATAGTGACTGTGCCTGGTTAGAGAAGTAAGGTAATTTATTACTATTGTTCTCGATGTAAAATAGTTTGCAGAATCCCCAAACTGATGTTTTGGTTCCCTTTTTCAGTATTTTAAAATCTTAATTATATCACAGTATTTAGATTAATCAGAACTTGTTCTCATGTGTCTGAATTTGGAAGGTGTCTGTCTATATTCGGGTGGTTGGGTTGTGTTTGTGTCTGCTCTGTGATATGGTTCTGTGTATGGGCAGCAATTAAAACTGGGCTTGCACTTGAAGTTAGACTGGGCTCAGTGTAGTTCCTCTGTCCTGTGCCTTGCTTTGTGGACACTAAGTTACAGTGCCCCATCTGTCCAATAAGGAGGATAATCTTATTTAATGTATTGTGCACCAATTAATGTTTGTGAGTGGTCATAGATATATTTTAAATACAACATAAAGAATCTATGAGCATCTGGCTTTAATATTTTGTCATTAAACACATTTTTGTTACTTTACAACCCTATTTTCTTATACTACGTGGAACCAGTGATGTGCAGGACTGTATGGCAGTCATGCATCTTGCTGCTTCTGTGAAATGGATCTGGGTGGGTATGCTGGAGGTTTTTTGGAAGCATATTAAGCAAAAGAGACTCACATTCATTACTTGAGTATAAAGATCCAACAGGACAGTTCAGAGATTTTTCTTTCAGCTTCTTAAAGAGTTGAGCAAGAAAATGTTTGTGTTCACATGCATAAAAAGTATGTGAGCAATATCGATCTAAAATAGAATGGTCAAGGTGAATGGGAAGGTGAGCTTAATTTTCTGCCTTAATGTTGGTGCAGGTAATGCTGTGGGAACATAACTAACCCAAACTGCTCTGAGATTAGCTCTGAAGCCTGCAGTGTGCATGCACCCTGACACCACTTCTCACTGTGAGGGGGAACAGCTCACAAAGAACACCTGCTGTACACCCTCTAATAAAAGAAGCCTTTAGTGAGGAAAACATTTATTGAGAGGGGATTTTGTTTGTGGTACAGTTTCCCTTCAGAATAACTGGTTTGTGGGAAGCAAATAAAGAAATCTGAATGCTGTAGTAGGAAAATGTTGGAAAGACAAGTGTCTGTGCATCTGAGAGTGAATGCTACTGGAGATCTTCCTGTAGGATCCCTCTCAGAAAACATGGTACAGCTTGAAAAGTAAAGGTGAAGGCAGCCAGAATGAGTGAGGCTCATAGGGAAAACATCTGATTCTGGCTGAGATCATGTCAGTGGAGGGACAGGAGGAACTTTATGCTCATGTATGGGGAAAATGAGATACAGAATACTTAAGTGACTTGATCAGATTGACAAGTCTAAGACACTAATAGGGAAAGCATCACGTGCTGCTTGTCTGGTAATCCAGCTAGAAGGTTGTGCTTTGCCAGCTTAGTACAATGACAAGGACATGGCCTCCTGGGAGAGTTCCCTCCATGAATGTGCTCTACCTGTGCATCTCTCCATTAAAACAACTTTGCTGTGCACCTGCTTTATGTGTGACTAGTCTATCCACTTAATGTGAGAAGGCAACGTGGGTTTGTTTTTCTTGCTCCTTTTTTCACCTGCTGGAGTTGGGGGTGTACTGAAGTGTGAGTGGATAATGAGCATTTCATTTGATAAAACTAGAAGAAAGATGCGGTAAACACTATTTCTAAAATAACTGAAGTCTTTCAAATAAATCCTCCAGGGAGTCATCTCTGTGTCCTGCATTGACTGAGAAAGACTGACTTGGTCAGGTTACGTTTGTAGAAACAAACATGTTTTCCCAGCCCCTAGTCAGACTCCATAATGCTTTGTTTAGAAATGCTCTTTTCCCTGCGTTGGCTGGAGCACTGTAAGTGGTCTCTGCTCTGTTTGGATTCCCCGTAGCTGGGTTTGTACGGCTGGAGAGCACATGGCCTTTGTGTGGCTCATAATCCACTGTCTGAGCATCATCCTCTAGTTTACTCACAAAGAAAGCCTGCATTAGCCGTGCAGCAGATGAGTTCAGCCGGCAACGTTTTCATCAGTGCAATGAGAGTGAATCCAAACAAGTGGAGAAACAAGGGGCTTGCTTTTCTTTGTTTAAATTTCCTCTCTTTTTTCAGCTCACAGGTGGCAAACAGTTCTCTGTTGTGCTGTGGTTTGCAGACAAGCCATCGGGGTTGCTGTCTTGTGCTGTCACTTGGTGTCTTCTTCTTGTCTGACATATGGAGACTAAGCTCTTTGGTCCAGCATGGCTGTCCTGGCCAAAGTCTAGTGCTGGGCAGTGTTGAACTGTGACCTGCAAAAACTTAGTGATTTCCTTTTCTCTGTTTAACATGGAAGACTCTGCTGGAAATGCCTATGGGGGGAAAAAAAAGGTTGGAGGTGCTGGTTGTTGGAAGCTACAGAGGGTGCTGCATTTTGAGAGTGCCCTTCTAGCTGTGCCGTGGGCACGTTGGTGTCCTGGGCTGCAGGTGTGCTCCTTGGCTGCCACCTTCTCAGATCTCGTAAGCGAAGGAGGGCAGGTGTAGTCAGCACTGGTAGGGAGAACTTAAAGTGTCAGCCTTGGGAAGAGTCTTACTGCTTCAACTGAAATCCACATTTGTTCTTCCCTTCCACCTACCTACAGTTGCCTTGCAAATTTCTGGAACTTTGACTTGCACAAATAAGTTTTATCCTTTTAAGGGATCATTTTTTTTTAAAAAAAAAAAAGGCAAGCAGCAAAAGCATTGGGTGGTGTTTGTGTGTGGTTTGTTGCTTTTTTCCTGACTTTGCCAGACCCACCACAAGATAAATTCCTTGGTGTTGTGCTGGGTTGCCGCATAATCCCGGGGCAGCTCCAGCAGCTGCCTCCCTTCAGTCCCTTCTCGTGACCACACCTACCTAAGTCAGCCTCGAATGGGAAGTGTTTTAATTGTGTTGGAAGTAACAGAACTTCACCTGGGTATTATCTTTATGAAAGTGCTGAAACAGCAAAGCTGCAAACTGCTCTTGCTACTGCAGATCTGCTCTTTAAGCATCGCTGCAATGAGATACACTGATCAGAGATATTAAACAAGTAAAGACAGAGCACTTCAAGTTTGTGAGAGTGAAGATATGTGTGGTATTACATGTCTGCTTGAAGAATCATGACCTAATCTTCTTTATAAGTATCAAATAAAGAAGGAAAATGTGCTTTCCTTTAAGTGCCACATCAGCCCCTGTGAGAAGACACTTATTTCCTTTGGAATAAAACAGTCTCTACCAAAAAGGCTGTTTGGTGGCACTCAGTTGTTGATTCAGGGTCTTCCTGACACATTGTGAAAGTATTTTGGGCCTTTGACTACTTAAATTTGGTATGAGAAAGGCAGTCATACTTCCCTCATTAGTTCTTGGTTGAAGCTGGTGTTCCTCCCCATAGCTGGGTAGGACATGAGGTGATGGTTCCCAACGTGGGACTGGGATAGGTTTCTCATCAGCTGTGCAGAGTGAGGCTGACATACCAAAAATCCTCTGGCTGCCACCACTGTGAAGAAAACCTTCAAAAGAAAAGAGGCAGTGGGAAAAAGAAAACCTGTGGAGTCGGAAATAGTCTTAATGTGTGGGTGGGTTTGTTTGTTTTGTTGTTGTGTTTTCTCCCCTGAGGTCTCCATTTGAGTTCTAGGGATCTTTGCCACAGTTGTTAATGGTCAGGGAAGAGGAGCAATGCTCAGGGGGGTGTAGGGTGGATAGAACATCTGATAACTCTCTAGTAGCATCTGGGAATATAAGAACTGTATCAGGGTTACTGCACTGGTGGTGAAGTTTATATTTCATAGTTATTAAAGGCAGATACCTTGAAGATGCCAGTCATCAAGCCCAAGCACATGCTTTTTTTGTGTTTTAATTTTCCCTTTCTCAATAACATGGCTGGATTAAATGCTTTCTTGTCCTGTACCAGCCTCTGTGCTGGGACAATTGTTTATGGGCTTGAGCAGTGACTGGGAGCAGAGAACTTCATCTGGGTTAAAAATAACCTGGTCCTAAAAAATAAACTGTATTTTTAACCTGGATCAAGTTTCCTGATCCAGGACACTGTGCAGCCCTGTGAACTCCTGTAGACACACAGGAGTGAAGGTGCAGCTGAGGATGGTTAGGCTGGGCTTTATATTCTACCCCAAGTGCAGTAGGCTTGGCAAGCAGATGTGGAAACGGGTTTCTGCTGTTTCCCAAGCCTGCCTTGTGGGTGTTTAGGGCCTTTTTGAGTGCTAAGTATTCTGTTGGCATGTTTTCCATTGTCATGTAATTAATAAGGCATATTCTTCAGCAATAATAATTGTAAAAAATTCCATCTCTTTCAATACTGAAATATTCTAGTGGAGTCACTTGGGGAGCATCCAGCGTGTGATGGGAAAGAAATGATAAAACATGGAGGCTTATGAAGTGTGTGTGTTCTCTGGTACTTGATGGGTCTGTGCTGAAAAGGTAGGATGGTTTCCACAGCCCATCAGTGGGGACAGAATACCATACCTTTTAGAGATGACAGAGGGCTGCCAGTGATTTGTGTGTCACTCAGTGCAGACCTTTGGTGTAAGTGCATGTCATGCACTTGATCGGATGTGGCAGCTCACGAGTTGTCTGTCTCCTGTCTCCTGTCACCCACCCTGTGTGGCCTCTTTTTCACATGTCTGCCATTCCCTAGGAAAAAATGGTATTGAGCCATCTTCTAGTCCCAGCAGAAACAACCCAGGGCTGTTGGACTTGTTTTTAGCAGGTGAAAATTGGAATCTTTCTGAAGCAAAAAGGTCTCAATTTCAATTCTAACAAAAAGTCCTGCTTGCTGTAAAAAGGAAAAAGAATGTGTAGTTGCTGAGGAGTGAGCTGCATCCTGCCTTTCACGTGTGAATTCTGCCAGGCTTAGGCCTCTTCTGAATGTGGATCTTAATTTTGGGTTTCTGTGTGGTGCAGGGTAAATGGGTATCCCATTTCAGGGTGTGGGGAGGAGGGTGGAGTTGCACACCACAGGCCTGTAGGATTTTGCATCCAGAGTATTGAAAATGCAGATGGTTGAGGAAACTGCATCTGCCTTGAGTCAGTTTCTGCCCTCCTAAGACTTTGCTTCTGCCTTAAGTCCAAAGTTAGTCTCACTGCTTAGAAATGATGGGTTAATTCACAAAGTGGAATTGGACTGGGGGTGATGGTGGGGAAGGTTGGTGTAATGGAGGAGGGTTTTAGGGTTAGGTTGTTGGGTTTTTTTTAGTTGCTTTGGTTTTTTGGTGATTGTTTTGTTTAGAAATGGAAAGTGGAGTGAAACCATTTTCTTTCCCCCCCCTGCTTTGCACTTCACAAAAGTCTTCTAGCACAGTACATCTAGGTGCAGTTCAGCTGGGGATCTAGCAGAGGTTGCCTTGGTTCCCAGTGTGGCTGATGCTCCATCTGCTTCCCATGTGTGACCAGCCCTGGTCTAGGCTGGGCTGTAATCTGCAAAGCTCTTGGGGAGCTGGCCCTGGTTACTGGAGAGGCTCTTTCAGTCTGTGGTCTGGAATAACACAGTCATCAGGGGACAGGGCTTAAAGCCATGCTAGCTGGGGGTGATGAGGAGCTTCCCTGGCAGCACTTAGCCTGGAACTCTGTTTTGCATGATATGAGCCCAGGCCTGGTTTTTACTGGTTTTAGGGTGAAATATGAGAACATTGGTTTTACAGGTTTGTCTGTGCTGCTAACTGATGGAGTGCTCCATGCAAAGGGACGACTTCAAGAAAGTTTTTTCTATGCCAATACCTGAATACCATCTGATTCTTCATGGCTTATTTTTTTTTTTAACATAGTCTTTTCCTATGTATATTTTTTTTTTCCAATCTTGTTAAGAAATACACCTATCCCTATTTTGCTTTAATCAACAGGTGTCTGTTTTCTTGCCTATGTCATGAGCATAAGTTTAAGTAATCACTTCTAGGAAATGCTGACTATCTTCTAGCTTGGCTAGTGTTTATTATTTTCACTGCTATCCTGATTGCACACTCACTTCTGGTTTATAGATAAGAATAAATAAAATTGTCATATAAAAAGTTCCAAACTCTGTGTGCATGTCTACTACTGCAAGAGCACATATGTTGAATATTAGTCACTAAAACTTCTGACAGAAAACTTTAGAATTGCAGCAGTGGAGGAGGTGGGAGAATAATGTTTGTTTGAAGATCAGTGCACCCTGGAGAAGAAATTTATTATGATAGTATCAGAGTAAATAAAGACCTTTTTTGGTGTAGTTTTGTTTGTGCCTTTCTAATTAGTATGGCTCCTTGGGGGCTAGTTTCTGCTGGAGATTGACCTGGATGGGATTGTAATAAATGCTAATTTTTATATATGAGATTAATAAGCCAAAATCTATGAACTTTTGGGATGTTTTAAGAGTATAGCTTGTTCAGATGTGTCCATCCCTTTTTGTGCAACAGAGCTTCTTTCACTTGATTGGCCTCAAGTGCTGCTCATCTCCTGTCCTTGGACATGAACCTTGTAATCTCCCTGGAGTCAGCCAGCACAGAGAAGCTGCTTTGACTGTGGCTGAGGCAGACAGCTAGTGCCCAAGGCTGTGAGACAGTCCTTTGCACCCTACTCCTGCTTCCAGGCTCAGGGATGGGGAACGTTGCTCCTGCGAGTAGGACGAGCTCCCTGCATTGCAGGCAGAGAAGCCAGGAGGCCATTGTTGGGGCTCTGCCTGCCTGGGCTTCCTTTCCATCTCAAATCCCCCTGTTTTCATGGAGTGCAAAGCTAGAGATGTCCCTGCTCTGTAGTGTCTCTGTGTGGCAGGGAGGGTGATGTTCAGTCAAGTTCAGCTCTGCAGTGAGCAGCAGCCCCGTTGGACATTAGCACTGATAATCATGTGGTTGGCAGCAGGCAGCAGTGACTCTGGGTCACTCTGACATTTTTTTACTGTCAAGAAAGCAGTGTGGTTGGAGAGCTTTGTAGCATCTATGTGTATGTCCCCATCCCTGTGGTGTCAGGTTAGAAGACTTAGAAAACTAAAGTTTCTAGTGTTTCTTTTATTTCTACTGATCACAGGATGGCAGGTTTTGGAATGAACCTCTGGAGATCACCTTGTCCAAGCCTTCTGCCAAAGCAGGTTTGCCTGGAGAAGGTTGCCCAGAAGTCTGTTCCGATGTTGATGTGGATCTTCTTGTGTCCAAGTTTCTGCCCCTTCTCCTGCTGGTCACCACTGAAAAGACTGGCCCTATCCTCTTGACTCTTCATATATTGATAAATGTTGGTAAGATCCCCTCTGAGCCTTCTCTTCTCCAGGCTCAACAGCTCCAGGGCTCTCAGTCTTTGCTCAGCACAGAGATGTTCCAGTCCCTCCATCATTCTTATATCCCTTCATTGGATTCTCTCCAGTTGTTCCCTGTCTTTGTAGAACTTGAGACCCTAGAACTTGACACAATAACAATAATGAAGGAATGGGGGAAAAATAAATCATATAGTATTGGCATTATGTCCTCTGTTTAGAAAGTAGTGTGTTGCTGTTTACCTGGACAGCAGGATCTAGAGCAATCACCCGTGGAATATTCTTTCTTGGCATGGGTGATGAATTTGTTGTGTGCTGCTCTCAGCCCAAAAAAGAACTATTTTATCTGTGAGCTGATGTGTATTTTTTGCCTTGTTTAGAACGACTGAGCACTGCTTTCTTGCACAACTCTGTGCCTGTAGCTGACATTGCAGTGGTTCTTTTCAAATCAGTGTTCTCTCCTGTGCAGAAATCCCCTCCTGCAGCATAGCATGGGCTCCTGTGGAGGCTGCAGTTGGGTTACTGTGCAAATGACTGAGTGTCCTTTGTGATGGAGAAGTGCCCTCATGTTGCTGCTGCACTAATCCTACCCTTGAAAGCAAGAATGTTTATGGAATCTTGATCTTATTCTGTAGGTCTTGCATTCCTCAGTAAATAACAGTATTTGACTGTAAATTCCCGACTGGGGTTTGAGTGAGGCAATGCATGAGGGGGCACGGATCAGCTCTGGGGCCTCTGCTGGCTGCAGAACATGCCCCCAAGTCAGTTGGGGAGGTTGTACTTGAGCAATTTGTTGCATATCCAAGGGCTGAAATTTCCATCGTCTTCCCTCTTCTCCCTCTGTAAAAGAACCCCCTCTGTCCTTACTCTTCATGCAGAATGCAGTGAAGTGGGTGGGGTTTGTCCAGCTGGGGTAGGTGTTGTGTGGCAGAAGGCTCTGTAACAACACGGCTGAAGTTGATCCTTTCTCCTCTCGACGTTAATGAGGGGGGTTGACTCGAGGCAAGAAGAATCTTCCCATCCTTCTCTGATAATCTAGTCAGCTTGGAAAAGCTTAATCAGTGTGGCCTGGTTAGAAGCGTTTGCCGTGTGCAGGCAGGGAAAACTGCAGCACTTATCACCCCTCCTGTTTTGCCTGTCTTTAGAAGCTTAAAACCGTCACTCCTCAGGAATTCCCCACGCTGCAAATCCCCGGTTCTCTTGTGTGGTTGTGTTTCCTAAATGACCCTTATCTGCAGTGACAGGGCTTCGGTGACCAGTTGATCTGGATCTGGGTGGCCACTCTCTCTTATCTTGCCACATTGACTTTATTTTGAGAGCAAATTCTGCTGGTCATAAATGGAAATGACTGCAGTTCGTGCTGACTCTGGCTCTTTGAATCCTGCTTTAGAAGCTGGATAACAGTTTTGAGATAAGAACACTCAAAAAAAGAAAAGTATTTGGCCTTTTAGACTAAATGGCCTTCTGGTGAATATGGGAGCAGTAAACATCTCTGCCATGACCAGTAATGTGAATTCGGGCAGATCCAGTATCCTGTGGTGGTTGTGCTGACATAATTTGTTAACTGATGCTGGTGTGATACACACACTGATAGCATTGTTCACCACCTCCCCTTTAATCACAGAAAATACCAAAGCCAGCACTTTTGTAAGTCTTGGTTTATTTATCTACTGATTGATTTAATAAAACAGAACCTAGATGGAGAATGTCCAGTCTGCGAGGTCAGGCACCGGGGCCTCCATGTCCTGCCACTGGGTTTAGTGTCCATATCACATAGCAAGGGATTAAAACGACCCAGTGTTAAGTGGTTTTGAAAATCCACCAGCCAAGGGCTCAGTTGCTCTCTGGTGTGCACCAGAATCTTTTGGGGAGGGAGGAGAACCGAGGACACACCAGTGTTTGCCTTTTTGGTGCTGGAAAATGTTGGTGCGTGTGAAGGCCCCGCTTGCACAGGCTGGGCAGGGAGAGCCAGGCTTTGCCGGCAACTCTTTTGTCCCTGTGGATCTGAAGAGTTTCGAACAATTAGTACCCCACGTCAGTGTCAAACATGCTTGAAATCTCTCCAAGGCTTATAGCTTACGTCGAAATCCACGTCAGTAGTTTTCCATGTTAGAAGGAATCCTTCTGCTTCAAACGAGATGCATGTGTCAGGCCGGTTTAGTTTACAATAGCCGCCTGTGCCTGCCAGGCTGTTAGTCAGATAGATAGCAGGAAGCTGTGGCTTTCCGTGCCCACCGGCCTCCTTTTAACCCCCTGCGGGCCAGAGCGGCTGTCACAGCACATCCTCAGAGCACTGAGACTTCCCTCACTCCTTGGATGACCTGAAGGCATCTGTCAAGGATTTTTGGTATTAGAAGCCATATGCTGATAGGTTGAGGCCTTCTGTAGGAGCACACACCACCCAGAGCTATAGACCATGATGTCCAGGAGAGTCCAGTATGCACAGTTACTCCATAATACCTGTGCAGGACACACATGAGAGTTTTGGATCCTCTTTAGCATGTGCTTATGTCGTCTACTTTTTTTTTTTTTCTTATCTACTTATTACTTGCAGTAAGTAGTTGCAGATAGGAAACCTACATATAACTGAGGAGAAAGTTACTGGCTCTTGAAGGGACCTTAGTGATACCATTTTTCTCTATCTTAATGAAGCATTACAGTTAGTTTACATAGTGATAAATATAATAATTATTGTAGCAATGGCTGTGTGCCCAAGAAGCCAAGAAAGCTGAATATGAAATCTTTTTAATGGCATCATAATGGTCTGTGTTACAGATTTCCTAGTGTTACGTGTAATAAATAACGTACGTTATTTTCCCGTGGACTTGCACAGCTCCACAGTGTGTACACACAGAAAAGTGTCTGTGGCAGCTTCTCTGCTTAGGCTGTTCAGCAGTGCAAATGCAGGACAAGCTAAGCAAGCATGACTGTAGCCTTGCTGGGGACTGAATGCATGTTGAATTGGGGGGAGATGAGATGAAAAACATCTACTAGGCTTTGGAGGGTAAGTTGGGGGCCTTCCTCTCTTAGCTCATACATTTTTGTGCATTAGTTTATGTTTTGTGAATAATACATTTCCCAAGGATACACTGACTTGCCCCCAGTATGGCTTCCTTCCCTTCTCCCTCTTGAATCTCTCAAAGGAAACAATCTTTAGCCAGTGTGAGATGCTTGTTTGTGGATTCTGCTTCATTTGGCAAACTATGACTCTTTTTCACTTGGGGTCCCGTTCCTGGCAAGGGTCAAAAATTTAACTACAGAAATCAGCAGGAAGCTGTTGGACCAAGAAGCATCAGGCAAGAGAAAAGCTGTTTGTCTCTTAGATTCTTTTGGCATATTTGAATTAAAAATATGTGGGGAAGTGTTAGGCCCATTCTTGAGATTTTAATATTAAATTCTACTTCTTCCTCGTAATGAAAATTCTATGCCAAGAGTTTCTGCACCACAGTAATTTGTTGAAGATGAACCATGAATTTTCAGAATTGGTCCTATATGGTCCCTGCACTGTTTCCAGCAGCTCCACATTTTAGGATGCATCCATCAAGAGTTAACAGCCAAACGATTAGCATCTCAGTAGAACAAAATACTGCATCCATAGCAACTACAAATGAGACAATACTAAAATCAGTGATTAAAAAAAAATTCTTATGCCATATTTGTAGTGTTTTGTGCAAAGCAAAAGGGGAACAAGTAATAGCTGAGAAAATATTTATATCTGGAGATTTTCAGAGCCATGATTTCTTTATTCCTTTGACCAATCCCCATTATTTGGATTATTACTTGTGAAGAGCATAGTGTCCCAAAGGCATCTGGTGTGGTGGTGGTGTACAGGTGACTTACCTGATGCAACTCAGTATTAGAGACTTGTTTTTCCTGTGGCTTTGATGCTTTTACAGGGGAAGCAGTGAAGAAGAGTGGAGAGAAAAAAGGTGTTTGGTCAATAAAATATCTAGCCTTTTCCTTTAGGAATACCACATATGTGGTCTGTCTCTGGGGGAAAGTTTAATTCTTCCTCCCTGTGAGTTCAAGCAGAAATAACAAGGGTCTTTTAAAAAATCTGGTTTCATCACAGATCTTGTCCAGCAGAACCTTTGCTCACTGAGTGCTTCAGTGTCCCACCTGAATGGCCCACAGTGCTCCCTTCCAACAGGGGCTTCAGGCCTCCCTCCAGTGGCACCAGTAGCTGAGGAACTGTACTCACCTGACGCAGCACTTTTGTTTTGTAGTCCCAACTAACATTCAAAGTATGAAGACATACCTTGTGGAGCTCCCCACAGACTGTTCTGGTCTTGGCTGTACCATATTCTGTGTAGAGGTGTTTGTGTAATATATGCAGAAACCTTTCTGTAAATTTGAAAATATAGAGGAAGTGAATCTGTATTTTAATTATCCTTTGTCACCCTAAAGACCACCAGTTTTCAGGGCTGATTAATTCCAGGCTAGTACTCATTGATCACAGCTGATCTCTGTTTTTAATTGTTGCTTATACATAATTGCAGACTTCTCTGGTCAAGCCATAATGCCCAGGTGCTGTATATGTTGAAATACTGTGGTGGGTGCAGAGATCTCTTGTCTTTTTCAAGGTGACTGGAGATGCTGGTTATGTATTCACACTACACTGAGTGCTGCTCTGGACTGAGCTCTCCTCTCATTGCATGCTAGAAAGAAATGGTTTTGCTTTGCCCTTTTGGACTCTTGCTGCAAGCTGATGTGCTGTAAGATGTTGCCAATATATCTCTTTTTTTTTCCCCCAATGGTTTAAAAACACCATAAAAATCTGCTTGCCTGGTGGAAACTTCAGTGAGTTCCTACAAACCATGTGAAATGAGCTCACTGATGTTTCCTTGCTTCTCTCGTTTGGCTATGGGATGGCTGCTGGTGGAACAGGGAGGCTGGCAGTGAGAGGTTGGTGCCTTAGGCTGGTGCACGGTGGAAAAAGCTGCTTTGAGAAGGTGAAGTGAAGTCTGGGTGTCTGCAAAGCCAATTAACGTGGGGCTGGAGATACCTCTGCCCTGCGGGTGAGCTGTGGGCTGGGGGCTCTGCCTCTGAGCCTGCCTTGGCCCAGCTGATGGGAGCAGAGCAGCCACAGCCCCTCAGCCTGCTCTGCTGAAGTGCCCGGGCGTGGGTGGCACGAGAAGGGAAACAGGAGATGTCTGGTTGCAGAAAGCCAGAGGTCTGCTGGTTCAAGCTCAGGGCTGGAGGTTAGCACAGCCAGGGCTCAAATTCTGGATAGACAATATACTTCCTGTGACCCCAAGTCAATCGCTTAATCTGAGTAATCTTACTTGGTGGTTTGCTTTCCTGGGTAAGGTGGGAGTGATAGTGTTAGCTGCTGCTGTCTCTCAGGTGTGTGAGGATTAGTGGGTTAAATTTAGTTAAGACTCCTCAGGCAAAAGTAGGAGATAAGTGTAGTAAAACTGCTGCTGTTACTGAAATACCATCCCGGAGTAATCTTGCTAACACTTCCCAAGCACAGGTCTGCTTTAGAGAGGGAATTTTGATGTTTGAACTGTTTAAAGTAGAACAAGTACTTTGATATTGGAAGCCTCTAAATCACAGCGAGGTATGGTTATTACCGTCACCTTGTGTCTTACAATCAGTAAAGAGGCTTATTCACTAACAATTCAGTTACACATCTCAAATGAAGCTGTTGCTTTAAGGCTTCCTGCAACATTATTTAAAAATAATGCTTATATTGTAGGGGTCAAGTAGGTGCATTGATAGAAAGGATGACAGGTTGCAGCTGAGCTGGAGGAAATTCAAGTTGTCTCAGCTTCTGCACAGAGTTCTCACTCCGATAGGTTGTACACCCGGCTTGGGTTACCTCTCTGCAGCTCCTGCTGTCTGGCACAGATACTGTTTCCCTCCAGACACTGTGGAATTGAGGGTGAGCTGTCAATGGAAATTTTGGCTGCCTAAATTGGCTAATTCTGAGTAGCTAAGCAAGATAATGAGTTACCTCTCCTTGATGTAATAGCTTATGGGTTTTTTAGGGCTCGTAAATAAGTCGTTCTTAGGAAACAGTACGGAGGGAATTGCCAACTTTTTTTTTTTTTCTTTCCCTCTTAGAGAAGCCTTAAACCTGCCTTGAGCCTGGAACAGGGAATATTTGGGGGCTGGGTCAACTTGCAGAAGGAGAGGGTGTTTGATGTTTTTGCTTCTCTCTTGCTTGGAACACTTGAAATTGAGTAACCAGGGTATCATCTGGTATATCTGGGGCCAGTGCTTAAGTCATTTCAGTAAATGAATTTAACTGTTGTCCATCTACATCCTGTGCTTGTTGAGACTTTGCTGATTCCCAGCTGTTTGCTGTTGCTCCTGTGGCAGCAGTTGCTTCACCTCTTCTCAAGAGCTGGTGGAAGAATTTGAGTGGTAACTTCCTCCAGGCAAAGTCAGTCAGGTTTGCCTAAAACCTCCTAAGTGATGGGAAGAGCTGGGCTGGCTCAGGCTTCTGCAGTGGGTTGGGAGTGCTCCTGCAATTCCTCCCTCCTCTTTGCAGTTGGGGTGGCAGAGGCTCCAGCCCTTGCCATTAACTGCATTTGGAGAAGTGATTTTGATATTCTCGGGAGCCTTTATCTTTTGTGTACACTTAAATGCACTGATTCTAGTGCTGAAGCAGCTTGCTGTAGTAAAGGAGGAGGAGGGAAACAGCAGGAATGCTTTCTACAAATTGCTCAGATTTCCTGGAGGCAGAAAGGGACAAGAATGTCATGGTAATGTTGAAATCTATATGAAATACAGTATCTGCATGTAGTCGTAGGAAGAAAGTTGTTAGTCAAAGAGTAGGAGATTAAACAGGAGTTCATCCCAGAGGGTGTGAATTTCCAGAAAAAAGGAAAGATTAGTTGAGGTTTCTGTTTTTCTTTTCAATATGCTGGTTGTACTGTCCAGATTAAGGGTTTCTCTGCCCCATTATATCTATAGAGAAGGATTTGAGCTCTGTAGAGATCAGTCTGTAATCTTAGTGATGACTTCTATATTCAGTCCTATAGGATGGGTATGCTGCAGATTGTATTCAGATCTCTGACAAAGAACAAAGATGATTATATTTCCCACAAATTCAGTCACAGACTGAAAAGCCAATTTTACTTTTTTTAGTTACTGTGTCCCTTTGATTCAGTAAAATCTCCTAATGGAGCCTTTTGAAGAGAGAATATTTTTATTAATGTAGAGGTAGTCAAAGTACAGGGACTAGAAAGTTGCCTAGAATCCCTAGAAAGTTCTTCTAGTGCTCTGGTTTTTAACAAACACAGCCTTAGGAAACGAAGTATTTAGGGGATTATGTTATGATTTGCTTTGAAACAGAAGGAATTGAGAGGCAGGGCTGAAACCTGGTCTGTGGCCCTGAATGTTTGGAGATCTTAAACTGTTTGTAAGTGACCTTTTTGCCTGGATTGGAGGGAAGCCTCTGAGTCTGCATTCAGTTAGCGTTGGCTTGGTGACCGGGAGCACCGAGTGGACTTGTTTTGATTCTAACCTGGGAGCTTGGAAATGGTTTTACATGGAGAAAGTGATCTAAATGTGTGCTTGTGACTGAAAGGGCAGCCATCCTACAGCACCTCTGTCCATCGGGCTGTTACTCATCAAATGCTGGAGGTTCTGCTGGGTAACAGTAGGCTTAGTCAGAAATCTCTCAGAATACTGGAGGCTTTTTGAGTCCTGGAGGAAAACCAGAGAAGAATTTAATATTTAAATACTCCTTTTTCCAGTCCAAAGAAGTCTTCCTCCCCAATCAGCTATAAATTTAATAACACAGGTTAAGGCTGGTGACACTGATTTCAGTGTAGCTTCTGCCACTCTGTGGACAGAGGAGCTTGCTGTGTGTGGTCTGTCTTCACATTTTCTTCTCTCCCCTCCTTCTTTCTCTCTCTTTCTCCCCCTGGTTACGCTGTAATACTGAGATCCTGCAGATTTTCAGTTGTAGTAGCTGCTCAGTGGGAGTGTGAGAACTTGTGATAGAAAGCTCAGATCTCACTTGAGAATTTCTTAGTAATTGATAAAGGAAAACAGACCATTGCTAAGCTGCAGGAACACTAGCAATCACTGGCTAGTCAATAAAATGTTATTTACACAATTCCTCAAAATAAGAAGAAAAATTTGTAAGTGGCATCACTTTCTTTGTTCTTACCACCTTCTTCTTGTGGCACCTGTCAGCCCTTACTAAGTAGAGGAAGAGCTTAACAAAACCAGGATTTACTGAAAAAAAAACCCACCCCAAAAAATGCTTTTTAAAATTAAATGACTGAAATAATATTCATAGAGCAATAACCTTGATTAGTTTAATATGAACCTAATATCTAAAATTAGAGGCTGCTTTTTGCAGCAGTTCATGGTCTTGCATGTATTTCATTCTCAGTTGGGAAGGTCAGGATTTCTGAGCAGGGCTTTGGAACGTGGAACAAGTTATGGATACTTAACTTGGCAAATAAATCTGTCCACACCTTATTTTCCTTTTGGGAGATTTGCTGGGAGTGAGGTGGTGTGAAAGAAGATGTAGAGCTCCTGGGTAAGTCACAGGCTTTGTAAGATGAGTTCACCAAACCACCTCCTGCCACTGAGCTGCTATGGACACGATGAAGATAATGAAATCTAAAGGGATTTCAGGCTGCTGAGGGTGGCATCTTGCTGGTCTCAGGTCAACAGCCAGAGTTTGCTCTACATGAATCACGAAGACTAGATCTTAACATTTGTACCATTGGCTGAGGTATATTTATGTAAAGCTGTTTGAGTTCTGGGGCTCAGTTGCAAACACAAGGCCTTGATTTGGGAGGCATGAGCTTTGTAAGGATGACAGCAAACACAAGAGCAGAGGCTGGCAAAGCCTGTGTTATGTTCTAGTGCAGGAAAGACTCCAGTGTTTCTTATCCCAAGACCGTTTCATCAGAGTTCCTCAGAGATGCTTTTTCTGAAGGCTGTTTTTTGTCAGTTTGGGGATAATGAAGGGGGAAGAGGATTTGGGATTAAAATGACTTGCTGCCTGGTATGTGCTATAGATAGCTGGGAAATGGCGCAGTTTGCTCAGGACAGCTTTGCTACCTGGAAATAGAAAATAATCCCAGAGGGAAGCTGGGTCCACCATGCAAATTTGGTACCTGGAGGAACTTGGCTGGAGTGAGGGGATCTGCCTGGCTACGGGGCAGCCTGGTCTGGCTTCTCAGGCACTTGGTATCCCAGCCTTGTTTGGAAGAGTAGTGTTTTCCATACCTTGGTGGTTAAAAAGAAATGGAAATAGTGGATTGATTGGGGGTGGGATGAGGGGGGGCTAAACAATATTTGAACTTGTTTCACTGACAGAACCAGTGTGTGTACTGTAAAGGGGCTGAGAGAAATCCGCTAAGAATCGAGTGCCTCTCTGCTGGTAGCTGAGAGCAGACCAGCAGAGATGTTCTGTGCTTAGCTAGGATGCTGAATAATATTTTTCCTTCACTGAAACCTACCATTTTGCTTTTGAATTTATGAATGTTCTTTTCTTCTGGGAAAAGTATGTTTGTTTTGTCTTGTGTTCCTGATAAAGGCGTGGAGTTCAAACTAGAATAGTTTATTTTAAATTATTTTAGTAATGAAATACTAATTTATTTTTCCAGTGGTCAGTTGGCCAGAATCTAAACTTTGAACTGACACTAGACTGTAAAGCATTTGAAGTACTGTTGTTATAAACAGAGTCACTGTCAATTTAGTTTTATCTTTGAATTTAAGCCCTGTTTACTTGAAAAGCAAGACAAGAAACAAGGCAGTGGAATTGCCTGATATGAATAAAGATGTTTTTTGTCATAAGTTGTTGATTTATATCCCTATCTTGGAGGGATCAGCCCCAGCCCAGCAGCACTGCTCTGGATTGCTTTTGCAACTGAAAAGTGAAGCTGAGAAGTGTGACTTTTGGGGTGGGAAATGCAGGAGCAGGAGAAAAGTAGTGATGAAGAGAAGACATGGAATGCATTTCGAGTCTCTTTCAGTTGTGATGATTGATTAAAAATAGGTGAATGGTTACAAACAACAGTTCTTATCACTCCTATTGAAGAATTCAGTATTTATAGTAATGAGCCCTATGTATTTTCCTTCTCCTAGGATAATGTGTCAATTTGAGCTAAGAGAAAAAAACCAGAACTACAGTATTATTGATCTAGTACTTGAAAACCCTCCTTCCTTCGTAATAACCCCTTGCTTTTGAAAGGGGACACGAATAAAACTTTAAAGCATCACAACATCCTTGCACACTGAAGTACCTTAAGGTCTGGTGAAGTGACTTGTTCAAGGTCACAGTCCTCGACACGGCTTGAAATAGAAGCCCAGTGCCAGAGCTGCTGCCCTCTGACATAACCACCAGACACGCTTGCCCCAAGTGCATGCTAGAGCTGTGAGGACTGCTCCTAACTTGAGAACATGAGAAGGCTGTGTGGAGAAGTAGTGACTGAGGTTTCAACAGCTATGGGATTAGTTTCTGCGTACACAGAGTGCGTTCTGGGCATGAAAAAGTAGTGGCCAGTCAGGTTGGAGGTACAGTATTTGCCATTTGTTTGTGGAGAACATTAAGAGCAAGGAATTGCAGTTTTCTCAGAATGACTCACTTTGTTCAATGTATTAAAATAGTTTAAAAAAAGCTGAAAGCAAAATGACTATAAAAAACTAAATGTTTGTAATCATTTTACTTGAATTTTGACTTGTCAAGCAGCTATTCCTCAAATTCTTTCTGCTCTTGATCAATGCCTTGAACAGCCACAGACTTTACCAAGGATTGATGCCTGTATCTGGCTGTCTGCAGTCTGCCCGCTCGTTTTTCTCATTGAGGTGTTGCAGACGTTTTTCCCCTTGGCTAAAACAAAAATCTTCACCAACAGAACCAATTTGCAGGGTTTGAATAGAACAAATGAAAAAGTATTGATTTGTAATGCACAGATACACTTTTCCCTGGACGCAGCCCAGGATATGGTTTTAAGATGTACCTCTGCATTTTAGTCTTTCTAAACTTACTAATGAATCGGTGATGGGTGATTATGCTTCAGTAGCAAATGATTTTGAAAATGAGCTGCTGGAGACACCAGCAGAGGGTTTTGGTGGCTCATGAGCCATGTGGTACCTGAGCAGTGATTTCTGAATTTCCCTGAAGGCAACAGAAGACTTCTGAAACCCAAATAACAGACAATATTAATGTTTTCTGCACTCTTCTGAAGGCTTTTGCTTGCTGTTGGAATCAGCAGTGTCTCAGTGGAAATAGATTGGAAATGTGTTCCTTTCTTTTTTACCCCTCCAGTTTAAGTCCTTTGTGTTTTGCTAAGAGTCTTGTCTGTAATGGGTGGCAGGTTCTTGCACTGTTGAGAGGGGCAGGAGTACACCCCCATGGTAAAGCATTTTTATTGCTCCTTGGGGGGACAGAGGCTTCAAATCCACCACCTGGAGTCCTCTGTGCTTAGACCTGGCTCAGCTGCTGGACTCTCCTGGCAGCCATGGCTGGCTTGGGAAGCCTTTCATTGCTTCCTGGAGTACTTCCTGACAAGCCTATAGGGGCTCAGTGGGATAAACCTGCTCGTTTCCTCCATGGCTTCCTGAGGATTGCTCTGCAGCACAACTTTCCTGTTTCCAAGGGAGGGGGGGAAGTGTTTCTTCTCCAGATATTTAACTGGCTGGTTGCAGTTCGGAGGTATTGGTTCATCCATCCTTTTGCTGGAGCTCTTTTCTCTTGGGAGTTTTACTGTTTTTTTCTCACCCAGACAGTTTAAAATGAAGTGTTTAAATGTTGCCAGACCTGTCAGAGTGTGTGCATGTGTTTCAGAGTGGGTCAGACAGAATTCCATCCTTTCTTTCCATTGCAAAGCAATGCTGCAGGTGGTAACTTCTGCTGACCTTGAATGTACCTAATAAGCTATCTAGTAGAAACCAATTCAACTTCTGCTTTCCTGGGAGAATTCTTCCCCTCCTCAAGCAAACTTCTCTCTTTGGGATCCCTCTCACAGTGTGAAATAAAAGGTGCTCAAGTGAGTTAATTTAATTTACAAATTGAATGTATTGTGATATGTCTGAATATATAGTGAATTCTGTGTAGGTGTGCAGTGTTACATACACAGAAGGGTGCATTTGTTTTCTGTAAGTAGTTTGTTTCTGGATCCTTACTTTAGAAGAGAGAAAAAAGTTGATACTCTTTGCTGTGTTCAGTTGCAGTCTGTAGCACCTTCTTTTCCTACTGTCTATCATACAGTCAAGTGCTGTTTCAACTGCAACTAGTTATTTTTAATGGCAAAAATATTTTCTGCTACTTTAAAATAGGCAAATGTAGTCAATGAATTAAGAATACAAATATGAACTTTGAGTGGTGGAAGAGCCAAGACTGAGTAGAAGTTAAATTGCAGTGGTGGCTCAGGTGGTAGTTGGATGTAAGAAACCAAAGGACTATTAACTGCAGTGTTGAAGTATCCCAAGGAAGCTATTGAGCATTATCAGTCACTTCTTACTGAAAAGTCTCAATGGTTCTTCTATTAAAAGTGAATTGTTGTATGGAGGGTTTTATTTGTGTAGTGTAATTAGAAATAACGAAATACATGGTAAAGGTTTCAGTTTGTAAAATGTAAGTTCTTGTTGACACTCCAAACACCTGAACTTCCTGAGGGGAGCAGTCTGTTCTTGGTTTGGTGCAAGAGGTGATGGTGTGGCCTGTTGAACAGCACCAACCTTCCAGAAGGGTGTGTGATCTGCAGCCTCTGCTGCTGGACTGTCCAGCTGAGTGGAAGTGAGAGTTTGAGGTTGGAAAACTGATGAAATGGGAACTTGTGGCTTTTGGTTGTGTCTCATTTTCTGCTCTTGTAAAGGAAGTGCAAACCCAAGTGTTGCATTTTTATGTGTCTGTAAGAGCCTGTATGACTTTTGAAGATGTACTGTGGCCTCTTCTGTGTATTTAAATATGGGGAAATAGTTTGGAGGAAATCTGATTACTTGTTTTGCATTGCAGTACTTGAAGGCTTTGATTGCTAAACTGCTTTGTTTTCTGTTAACTGAGGGCAGTTCCATTTTGCATGCCCACCCTGTGTGAGCCTGTGCTAGGAATGCCATCTTTCCAGAGCTGTCAGTGGTCTGCTTTATCCTTGTAATTTAACTTGGGGATCATTGATGGTACAGAAGCAACCTGTATTTTACTGGGTATCAAGCCACACACGGGCAGTGTCTGTGTGATCAGATATGGGGGTGGTATTTTGGGTGTAGGATCAATGTGTGTTCCTACCTGTTAGGCAAGTTACTGATTCCTGTCTCTTGTCATACACAGAAGCACCTTTGAAAGGCTGAGACTGAGCTCTGTAATGTCTGTGGCTCTTGAAAACCTTGACCTTGAACACGTGGCTGTGCATCTTGGAGCCAGCTAGTTGCTCAAAACTTGTATTGCTCAGTATTAGTTCCCTTTTCCATGAACAAGTTCTTTCTGTGGCTGAAATGAGCAGGCAGCCTGATATTTTAGACTATCAGATGATGAGACTATTTTCTTTAGCTTTCAGTAGCCCATAGAAGTCCTTTTTGGTAAAAACTTCTGGCAGGAGAGGAAGAGGAGAGCAGTAGATGGCAGCTTGTCAGTTAATTTTTTTTTTTGTTGCTTTTTTTTTTCCCTAGTACTATTGTGTTCACTGAAGGGGGGAACTGAAACATCAGTGAGTAGCAGCAAGCCCAACAGCTGCAAGTGTCTGCTCAGTGGGGATCTGCTGCTACCAGAAACTGAGCTGATCATGATGAGCAGCTCAGTAGTGTAATTAAGGTCATATTAACTCCCAACAGCTCCTCCTCCTATGAACATAAAAATCCAGGAAACAGAAACCCCATCATGCAGGAGAGCAGCTCAGGAGCAGGTCCTTCTAGGTAGAGAGCCCTGAATCCTCCTGTGGCAAAACAGAGGGAAGTTCAGAGAAATCCAAGTTGATCATAGAGGAATGTTTGATAAACCATCCTGTGGTTTCTTTCATGTCCCTTTGCTGGAGATACTTCTTCAGAAATCCATCCAGAGCACTCACAGCTCTGTGCTGTACTGGAGGATTCCTCAGGGTGGCTGAAAAGGTTTTGTTGCTTCTGAAACTCGAAGGTGGATGTCTGAGCTGTGATTTATGAAACATATCAGAAAAACAGTCTCAGTAGATGTTGACAACACTGACTGTGTCATTCCAAGGATAGTAACACTGTTCAAAATCAGGGAGGTGTGCAAGGAATGCAGAATGAGTGCTTGAAGTAAAACTGCATGTGCTGCAGGTATACTGGAAGGATGCTCCCTGGTTTCATGTCAAGACTGTTCGAGCTGATGCGACATCTTTGGAG
The DNA here is from genome assembly GCA_025447755.1 of Corythornis vintsioides. Lineage (NCBI taxonomy): Eukaryota > Metazoa > Chordata > Aves > Coraciiformes > Alcedinidae > Corythornis > Corythornis vintsioides. The sequence continues at coordinate 68,757 of JAOEGS010007870.1, forward strand.
GAACAATTGTCTTTTAATCTGCTTCTCCAAATGTCAGATATGGTTACTGTTGTGCTTTGGCTGAAAGAACTTAACCACTTCTAAAAGTCTGGAAGAAAGTCCAGAAGATAGGGCATTAGTGATAACCTACAAGCTTGTGCTACTGAAATAAGTTATTTATTGTGGCCTGGGAGCTAAGTGTCTGACCAAATGGATGCCTTATCTCAGCCTGACACAGAGACTCCTTGTCTTGCAAGGGCAAAATAACAAGTTCCTCTATGAAATCTGAGTGGTGTAGCCCCTGAGGAGAGGGCTGTGCTGCTTACCCTTCTCCATACAGCGATCCCCGGGGAGCTGTATGTGGTCACAGCGCTTCATTCAATGGTTATTCAAACCCAAGAATCCCTTATAAGAGTAACAAGTGGGTTGCAATGGGTTTTCGCCCCATACAGGAATATGGTGCTTCTGTTGTATTTGCCTTGTGGATTTTAAAGCACTGCAGAGTCAAAAGTGCCAGCAAAACAAAGTTTCCAGTGACATTCCAGAAGTCTCAAAGTATTGATGGTCTGAAAAGAAGTTTAATCACTCTGTGTTGTAAATTGGTCCCCTCGTGAGGTGGTCAGTTCATTTGTGTGTCCAGGGTGCAGCACTGCAGGAAATGCTCAGCACCACCAGGTCCACCAGAGCTTTGTAAGGTGCTTTTTCTGAGCACAATGAATAATTAAAGCAGCACCTGGAAATCTTGTTTTTGTGCTGTGGTTGGGTTTAATGCAGAGCAAGGGAGTGACCAGACAAAGTCTGCAGGAACTGTTCATCACTCCTGCTTGTTTTGATAGCTTTAAATGACATGGTACCATGTTGTATCTGTTTCCACTTGACATGAACAGTGGTCATTTTTGAAATTTAGGTTTTTTGTTGCACATTTTTAGATATCAGTGTTTTTTGCATGACGATTGGCAAGTGTTGCCTCTGAAAGGCTTGTGATGTCTTCCCAGGGTTGCCACTTCCATGCATACCTGGGAGGTTCTTGCTTGTGCTACTGGGAAGGTGGGAGTGCAGTTTCATGAAGTCAGGTTCTCGGTGCTGCAGCTCTGAACAGAGGTGGTGTTTTCCCATACCAGAAGGGTTTCATGTGCCAAGGATGTGTTTTTCAAAGAAATGCATGCATGTAAATCAGTCTGTGTTTATGATTCTATTTTTTTTTTTTTGGTCATAATTTCAGGGTGTGGTTCTACCAGGCTGGCTTTTTCTGTACTTGAATTCATAAAAGCAAACAGCAACAACAAAAGGGGTGAAGCAGGCAGAGCCCTGAGACAGGGAGCGTGTGGTGTGCCCCGTGGTGTCTGGGGGTAGCTCAGTGCCTCTCTCTCCTGCCTTTCCAAGGTGTCTGGGGGT